>CAUYQG010006315.1:0-47939 GCA_963574415.1 Tarsius wallacei
TAGTTTTCAAGGCAAAAAAGAAAGAATTAGAAATGTTTAGTAGCCGGGCGTGGTAGCGCGCGCCTGTAGTTCCAGCTACTTGGAAGGCTGAGGCGGAAGGATCACCGGAGCCCAGCAGGTCGAGGCTGCGGTGGCCAGGAGCGGCCACTGCACTCCAGTCTGGGCGACAGAGTAAGACTCCAACTCAAAAACAAAACAAAAAAAAAAGCAATGTTTAGAACTGGAAGAGAAGAGAAGGGACCCTATAAATAATTTTACTAAATTCCAAAGACTTCTGTTTTTTTCCAGCATGTTATGCTGTCTTGATCAGTAATAGACCTCCTTAGTTTGTCACTAGAATATGATTTGGGAAACAGGGTGGTTTAGTGAAATGAGGCTGAGTTTTTTAGGGTGATCTCTAAGTTCAAATCCTGGCTCAGTCTCTTTTCTTCATCTAGAAAATGAAGATGATTAAACCTCATTTCCATAAATAATTTAAAAATTAGAAACCAAGGGCCATAAACCTAAGAAACAAAATGCCATAAACCTAAGAAGTTCAGAAAAGTGGCAGTTTTTATTATCTTTGTATCCTTAACACAGTATGCAATAGAAAAATGAACGAGTGAGGGAATAAATAACAGATCACATCAGAATGAATAAGTAAATGAATGGTAACAGTAAGAACTGTCACTAAAGATGAATAAAGAAGAGACCTGTGAATATTTTCTTTGGGTTCTCTCAATCTATTAGAAATGCTTTTTTACTTCTATATTTCACTCATTCATCGAGTTTGTTCTTTTAGCCTCCATGGTGCTAGAAAACATGACCCAGAAAATTAGAAATCAAAATGCACTGAATGGCTCAAAAATGTATATCAGCTCAGTGCCGCTTAAATTGGAAAATCTAATTGAACACCTATCCAAACAGAGTTTTGTAAACCTTACCTGCACTGACTATTCAAACTCAAGCAGAAAACCTCTCCTAGGAATAGGCCAATTTAATTAATTTCACTAAGTAGTATAGGGCAATATGGCCTTGTGCCAGGGTATTCCTTTTTACTTTTTAAATTAATGTACACAAAATTACCCCCTGTACCATTCCAGCAACCTGCTTAATCAGACTGCCTCTAAAAGTTGGGGGTCTCCAATATTAAGTTTGCTAAGGAGTCTTTAAAGACTGGAGAACAAGGGGAGGTTAATAGTGCCCTGTAGAAATGATAACAGAAACACTATTCCTCATATCCTGAAGATGCTGAATACAGAGAGGTCAAGATGAGGAAGTGGAGTGATCATAAACAATGGCTCGGCTCAGCTCTTCAGTCCATATAATTTTCTAGCAAATAAAACATGTAGAAGACCTTGTGTGTGAGGGATGTTTTAGTTTTAAACAATCCGGCCTAAAAATTGGGAATGAACTAAATAGCCCCTTTAATATTCCATCAATGCTCTAATTTTTTAAAAAGCAAGAAATAACAAGGCAGGATGAAACCCAATAGAACAAATCTGCCTGGAAACTTATATAAAAGCTTTTTAAAATATTGATAAGTTTCTACTACAGAAGAAATACTAGCATGTTTTTTTAAAAAAATTAGGAATGGACCGGGCACAGTGGCTCATGCCTGTAATTCCAGCACTTTGGGAAGCCAAGGTGGGAGGATCACTTGAGCCCAGCAGTTTGAGACCAGCCTAAGAAACATAGCAAGACCCCGTCTCTACAAAAAAATTAAAAAATAGACAGGATTGGTGGTGCACACCTGTAGTCCCACCCGGCTACTTATATACCTTTATAATATATTTCAATGGGTTTTGACAAACATATGCACCAAGTAACTACTACCAAGGCAAAAATTATCTTCCTGTTCCTAGGAACTCAATTTTACATACCCACCCTCGGCCCTAGGAAATTAACAATATGTTTTCCGCATCATTATAAATTGGTTTACCTTTTGTAGAATTTCCAATAAATTTAAACATATAGTACATGTTTCTTTACGTATGCTTCTTTTATTCAGCATGTTTTCAGTGTTCATTTTTGTATACATCAGAGATTCATTTCTTTTTGTTTCTAAGAAGTATTCCGTGGTATGGATGTACCACAATTTGTTTATCTATTCACCTCTTGATAGACTTTTGGTTTCTAGTAGATTTTATTTTATTTCCCCGATGACTAATTATGTTAAGCTTCTTTTCATGCTCTTATTTGCCATTTGTATATTTTTTGTGAGCTTTCTGTTCAAATCTTTTGCCCATTTTGAAATTGCCTTATTGAGTTGTAAAAGTTCTTAATGTATTCTGGTTATAAATTATTTGTCAGAAATATGTACTGTCAATATTTTCTTCCAATTCCTGGCTTGCCTTTTAATTTCTAAAAGTTTTTAATTCTGACAAAATCTATTCATTTTCTTTTCAGACTCATATTTTCCGTGTCTTAAAATTTTTTGTTTACTCAATAATATAAATATTTTATTCTCTATTTCTTCTAAAAGTTTTGACAAAAACTCCAAACAATAACTTAACCAATTTCATAAGCTTACATGTGTTTTATTTTCATTTATATTCAGTTTATTCTTTGTCGTTCACTTTTGACTCCTTGTTTGACTCATGGCATATATAAGCACTGTGTTTTTAGGCCTCCAAATGTTTGGAAGTCTTTCAAATATCTGTTTATCTAGATTTTTAGTTTAATTTGTTGTAGTTAGAAGTCATTCTCTAAAAGATTTTAATCATCTGTAATATTAAGACTTTTATAGGCCTGCAGATGATCTATCTTGGTAAATGTTATCTTAGAAGAAAGAGAATTGGAGAAACAGATAAATCTCAATATTTCTTTGTTTGATTTTTCAGTTGATGGATTTAGTTCAGTTTGAAATATTGATGCAGGTTGAGTATCATCCCGAAACTTTTGGGACCAGAGGTGCTTCAGATTTAAGATTTTTTCAGATTATGGAATATTTACATATACATTATGAGATACCTTACAGATGGAACGCAAGTCTAAACACGAAGTTTATTTATGTTTTATATACATCCTTTAACCATAATCAGATTAGGGCTGTTCAATCTGCATAAAGTAACAGAGCATGAAATTAAAATTTCTCCAGATACTTGAATAACAATTCTAAGAATAAGAAATTAATTTGACCCCCTTCCCTACTTTGAAGAGGTGAATCTCTCCTCTCTCTCTCTCTCTCTCTCTCACACACACATTTACTTTCTAACTAAACTATATTTTCTAACAAAAAATAAATAAATTATTTGTAAATAGTACAATATATGATAAACATTTGGAGATTCATCTCATCACAATTTTAAGAAATCAACAAATGAACTTTTCCAAGTCTAATTTTACATTCAAATTTCAGTATTTTTTCAGGCTAAAAAAATTTATTCCTGCATATTTTAGTAATATTACTTTGCCAAATAATAAGATAAGAGTCATTTTCCACAGCAATCTTTGAAAAGAAGTGTTCTGAACATTTGGCAAAAGTTTTAAACAATATGAACCCAAAAGGCAGCTTATGTTACCAGAGTAGTTGTAAATTGGTCAAATATGCTTATTTCATATAATCTACACTAAGATTTTCTCCATATCAAGAAATGTTTTCAGAAAAATTATCTATTATGTAACTGAAAAGTCTGATTTCACCAAAATAACTTAAAAATAACAACAATCTGAGATTGAGACAGTATTCCACTAAATTCCCAAAGGCTTCAGTGATAAAATGAGACGATAATAAGAAACAACGAGAAGTAGAAAGAAGGATAAATTTTGTCCAGAAGATTATAAGGTTTTGCAGGGAATGAGACAATGGCTTCTCCGTTCTTGATAGTTAAAGGTACACTTCCGGATAGCAGGATCTCAATGAACTCTGGAAGACTATCTGACAGAACAATAAAATCATGTACTAAAACCCACAATGGGAGGAGGTGAACAAGGCAGTACAGCAGGGAAGGGAGCTTGGGTGCCATGTTGGGAGAAGAACAACCTCGGTCTGGGCCTGGCCGCCACCATACATTATTTACTTTTCCAATGAATTAATCAGAAATTTTCCTCCAAACCACTGGTACATATTTTCCCCTTTGAATATGTCCTTTGATTGCTCTATTGATACCATGTAATTAAATCTGCTAGGAATCCACAGTATTAAAAATCTTGAATGGAAAGAGGAAAGTAAAAAAGGATTTTTATTTTCTTTTAAATTCAAATTAGCTTCCTCAAACCACAGCTGGAATAGATTATTTTTGAGCTTTCTTTAAGTCATACTATATTTCTCTGAAAATTCCCACCATCAAAGTTTTCAGGACAGCAAGAAAAATAAATCTGCTTTATGTAGTGGAGGACATGACTCTGTAATGATGGTTTGCAACGAATGTCCTCATAGTTTTTCAAAATCATCAGGCTGATCACAATTATGGTCATCTGGCAAAATTGGTTTTACTCTTTTACTCTTTCTTCTCCTATGTATAACTTCTAAGTTTTTCTGTGGGCAATCTCATTATTACAGAAAATAATGTCTATTAGCTTATAGCCTGTGTGTTTTTAATGATACCTCTTTTCCAAGCACTTTGCAACACATCAGCAACTGCATGTAGCTGATGAGAAAACTGAGTCTTAGAGATGGCAAATTACCTGCACCCACACAAATAATAAGTGAAGGAATGATGATTTGGACCCAGGGCTCTTTGATTTCAGTCTAACTTAGACTTTCATTCACTCCTTTGTTTATCCATTCATTCACATGAAGCACCTGTTATATGGGAAACATTATTCAATGTATTCAAGGAATTCAAGGGCACAAAAATAAATTAAAAAACAAATCTTTCCAAGATACCTGCACATGAATGTTTATTGCAGCATTATTCACAATAGCAAAAACATGGAACCAAACATGGTGCCCGTTGAAAGAGGACTGGATTAAAAAAAAACATAGTACTTATATGCAATGGAATATTATGCAGCCATAAAGAAGGACAAAATTATTAACTTTGTAGCCATTTGGATGGACTTAGATTCTATAATACTGAGTGATCTATCACAGAAACAAAGAACCAAGTGCCATATGTTTGCACTCATAAGTAGACATTGAACAATTATCATAATACTGTAAGAAAGGGATTGGCAGTAGTGGGAAACTGTCAGGGAAGGGGGTGGGATTGGCAGTTGAAGGATGCTGCCAGGGGAGGGAGGGGCACCCCTCATCAACAAGGGTACCTACATAATGAGCATTTGTATAGGTAACCCTGAATTGTTAACCCACATCTTTAAAATTAAATAATTAAAAAAAATTTTTTTAAACACATCTTTCCATCAGACTTCACAATCTTTAATTAGTTAAATGAGAAAAAGGTTGTCCATTTTGTGCATATGATGAAATCACCCCCTATTATTGTTTCATATGTCTGTTTAGAATTGCCTAATATATTTTTTTGAAAAATACATTGTGCTCTGTTTTAGCTTAACTTTGTACCAGAAAAGAGAATAGTTACCTTTTAAAACTCGAGAGCTAGTGTATCTTATTGTGTGGATAGTTACAGCGGGAATTAATTTATGTATACTTTATTTTATACAGCTAGTGATTAGGGGGATTGGAGAGATACTTGGAGACATTTCTCTAAAAACAAGAAAGAGAAAAGATAGGAAGCCAAATAAATAGCAGTTACAGTGTTTTTCAGCGCACCAATCAAATGGCCTGATTCTGGAGTCATATACTGTTAAGTGGAATTATGGGATGATGCAGCTCAGAAATCCAGAGGAGAGAACAGAAACAAAACAAATGTAAGATGAAAGGATATTTTGTGAAAATCTTTATGTCAATAAGATGTTGAAAACTCAGGATACCCACCAAAGTGTACATCTGGGTTTAGGGTCTTGGACAAACTAAAGCCAATTTAACTTTTTAGTACTTTGCAAATTGCTCATCCCAGTAACTTCAGGTCTGAGTCCTTAGAACTGTGAAGACCAATTGAAAAGAGTAAAGGAGAAGGAAGAACATTTCTTCTACGGCTTCTGGATGCAGAAGTTATCTTAGACACCACTTGAAACAGAGTATGCATGCTTGGTTTTTTTTAACAGCTTTATTGAGATATGATTTACCTACCATTCAATTCACCCACTTAAAGTGTATAATTTAATAGCTTTTAGCATATTCACAGAGTTGTGTCAACATCACCACGATCAATTTTAGAACATTTTTATCACCACAAAAAGAAATCCTGCATCCCATTGTCAACACTCCCCAATCCCTGCATACCTTCCAGTGCCAGCAAACACTGATCTACTTTCTATTCCTATAGATTCACCAATCCTAGACAGGCATAGAAATGGTATTATAAAATATATATCTTTTGCAACTAGCTTCTTTCGCGTGGCATAAACTTTTCAAGGTCATTCATGTTATAGCATTATTAGTACTTCATTTCTTTTTATTGCCAAATAATATTTCATTGTTTTGACTATAACATGTTCTATTTATACATCCACCCTTGATGCACTTTTTGCTAGTATGAATAATGCTGCTATGAATATTTATATATAAGTTGTTATGTGGGCATATATTTTCACTTATCTTGGGTACATAGCTAGGAGTGGAATTGCTGGGTCATATGGTAATGCTGTGTTTAACCTTTAAAGAAAATGCAAACTCTTTTACAAAATGACTGCACAATTTAGCATTTAGCAAAGTGCTTTCCTTGCATTATATCCTAGTGGTTTTTAAAACAATACTTGTTGGGAGAAGTAAATATGGGATGTAGCATAATGCTTACAGTTTAACTTCTGTTTTCTGTGTCCTGACACTATCTTTGGAGAAGAGGTGGCCAACGCTGGAATTTAGAAGATATAATTTCAAGTCTCAGTTCCATTACCAATAAGCTGTATGACTTTAACAGACACTTACTTTTTCTTAACTCAATGTGTGCATCTGTCAAATGTGAATACTGATATACTCTACCTGTTTACATGGTTATTTTAATAATACAACAATTTATTATTTGAAAATATAAAAGTGCTATGCAATTGTAAGATACCATACTTATTATGATTGTAGCTATCATCAATTTAAATAATCATGCAAATTTATTTTATTTATACTTAAATTTCCCTGCATTTATTCCTTATTTTCTAAAATATCTGTTATTTATTCTCTTAATTTTTTAGTGGGGTTTTGTTCATTGCCTCCCAAAGAACTCAAGGTAAGATGTTCATAATTAATTAAGCACAGCAGTGGAATAGAGTGTTTAGAAATGAAAGCATCATCATTGAATAACCTGACCTTGATCTCCAGACAAAATGCAATGACTTTTTTAGGTAGAAGTTTCCTTAGCACAATGCCTGCCTTCAGATTTCATGTCTATGGATGGGCCTTAGTAATATGAAAGGTGTCAATCACACTGTACTGGTGAAAATATCCTTCCGGTTGATTTACTGTCAGCATTTTAGTTCTCTGATTAAAGTCTCTTTTGAACTTAACATTTAGAACAAGTTGCCTTTTTAATTTTTCCAAACGATTTTGTTTTTCTCAGTTTAAACTTTTTTTTAGATTGAGCAGCCCTCGCCTAACAATCACAATGTGCCCCTTGCGGAAAGCTGTTCATTTGCCCACTGCTTTATAGCGACTCTCCTGAGCCCCTCTGGCTTGTTTCCCTTGGAGACTATATTCCACGGATGAGAGAATCTGCGATAGAATAATCTGAGGACTGTGGTGTGGCTGAGGTCTGACGTGTAGAAGTCATTGTACCGGTTGACGGGTTCGGCTGCTCTTTCACATTTTCTGGAAGAACTAGGCTGGAAAGAAAAACAAGGAAGCACAAAGCCTGAATCATTTTTGTAGGTTTGGTCTTTTTAAAACTGGCTTTGTATCTGCTGGAGATGACAGACAGGAGAGGGCTGATCCAGGAAGAGCTGTTATTTCTGTAATTAAAAAGAAGCAGAATCAGAAGAGAGGAGCCATTGTTCAGGCTGAGTTTGAATTACAGTACATCTTTAATTATCAGTCTTTCTTTCTAGCTTTTTTAATGTTTTATTAATCCTGTTCCTCAAAATATCTTTTCATTTACAACCACTGGAATAGAAAAAATGTGACAATTTGTTTTCTTTTGTGCTTAGTAGATGGCATTCTCTAACACTTTGGGTCAGGATGACCTTAACTTTAGTTTTATTATATCTACAATGGTGTCTTATCAGTGCCTCCTACTCTTTTGAGTTCATATAATTTTTAAAAATTGTGGATCAGTGGGCCTTAACCCTTAGTAGCAGAAAATCAAATCATGAATGCTTAGCAATTATTTCCTTACATTTCTTCTTAACTGAAATTACAAAAAAAAAATTAATCACTTTTTATTAGGAGAGGAGTAGAAAGTAAAGGAATTAATTGGTAGCTAGTAGTGTTGATACAAATTCACTGATCATCTCAACATCAAATAACTAAGAACTGGATATATTATTTTTAAGGAAATGAGTTGGATTGCATTGAGTTATGTCTGAAGTATTTAAAGATATTTGCAAAGGAGATTAACTGCTTTGGAGATTTTTTTAATATGGACAAATTTTACTTCAATAGTTCTCAAAATGTAATCTCTATACAGGTAGCATCAACCTAATCAGATAACTTGTAGACATATATGTTAGACATATAAATTATTTCATCCCACCCATACCTTGCTGAATCAGTCTGTGGGGATGAGGTCTAGCGATCTCTTACACTCACCACCTCTTCAGGGGGTTTTGATGCTTGAGAGATTCTCAAACTGGCTTTCCATGAGAATCACCTGGAGAATTTTTAAATAGACAAATGCTCAGCTTTTACCCAAGACCACTTAAATGAGATCTTTTGAGTGTTGGACCCAGACATTGGTATTTTTAAAGCCTCCCCAAATGACCCTAATGAGCAGCCATACCAGAAGAGTGAGCCTAAGCTCACTCTCCTGGGGAGATTTCCCTGATATCAGGGGACCCTCTATAATACATCATTGACTCAGAATGGGATCTTGGAATGGATAACTTTTAGAAGCTCCCGTGACTTTAGCTGAAGCCATTTGAATGAACCAAATGATCTTTCTGGGTCTGTTATCTCAAAGCAGTTCCTTTTTTTTAGGATTGTGCTAAAAAGTATAATTTTACATACACATTTTTCCCACTCAGCACATTTTTAATTTAGTTCATTTTTTTCCCCCTGACCTTGTGGCATTTTTATAACTCCTCATTGTGGTGGGTTACCTTAATATGAGCCTGTTGTTATCAAGAAAGGAGTTGATGCATAAACCACTGTTGATGAGAGGGAAAAAGTAGAATCAGATACGCACGGGGGTGGAAGTCAAACACAGGAGAAACTTTCAGGTCATACAGTGATTGATGTGATGGCATACGTCCTTTCTTGCTACAGAAGCCATCTCCACATTTAGAAGCGAGCAGGAATTCATCCAGAATCTCTTCTGGGTCTCTGACTCCACGATGCAAAAGTAGATGAGTAAATAAACCGCAAGATATTCACATCTCCCCGTTTTATGTCCAGTGCCAGGCAAAGCTGACTGACATTGATATTTACTTTGTCTCTTCTAATAAACCGGTCAACATAAAGGCTACCTTAAAAATAGCATAACATTTTGTTCCATCTCATTCGTCATGCAGATTTTAATGAATGTTTTATAATAGAAGATTTCAAAGATATCCTTGGTGAGTGGGATGGATTTTCTGAGTCCGATGTACAATTGCTCATCTAGGTCATTCGTGACTGATATCTCTTCTAAATTTCCTGTTTGATATCTACCACCAAACCCTATAACTGCTTTCTTGAGAATGCCTTACTATGTACCCTCTATTCCCATTTACCACTGCTCTAAGTATTACTTTCATTGTTTCTTTTCAAGTTTCTCTGCCCCAATGTGTTTCACATCTGATGCTATCTTGCAAACACAGCAGTCAGAGAGAATCTTACTAAAGCACTCCCCTATCATGCCACTACCTTAAAAGGGCTCCACATTTCCTTCAAGATAAGGTGAAGGTAACTTTGCGTATTTCAAATTCTTCCTACATGAATGCTATGTTTCTCTCTATTTTTTTTTATGCTGGTCCCCAAGGCAAATTCTTAACTCCAGTTAAGAATGATCATCTCATTTTTTTTTCATATTTTCAAAAAAATTCTATTGTCAATGTAGCAGCTCACGTTGCCCTTTTAACAACCCACTTGATGTCTCCATTTATTCAAATTATATCCATACTTCAGAGTTCAGATGAAATCTCAAATCCTGCATCACTGCGTTGGTTTTTCTTTAAGGTTCTCTGAGCACTTAAGTTCTTAACTCCTGCACTCACTGGCCTTTTCCTTCGCTGCCCACATGGTGCATATAAAAGTCCTTATAACAGAAGTCAGTCTTTAGTCGTTCCTTCTCTGGAAAAAGGTGCTCATCCTAGCACAGTTCTACAGTGCTCTTTCAGTTTCAAGTGTGTCTATCCATGCCCTAAGTAAACTGTAAATTCCATAATGGCAGGGACTCACATTTCTATCTGCTGTTAACTGTATAGCAGACATTCTGCTATAGCTTTTACATAGATTGTTTATATTATTTCAGCTAATCTAACAATTGTAAAATGGAAACATTATTATTATTTGAACTTAACAGACAATGGGAATGAGACAGAGGTTTTAAAAAGTGAGATTTACCCCAAATGAAAAGCTATCAAGTGGAAGAGAACCTGGAATTTAGATCCTCTTTTTTTCAAAAACCCATGATGTTTTCCTGACAATATCAAAATTCTCCCAAGTCATTCTTTAAATCTTTATACCTGAGTTTAAATTATTTAGACTTTTAAAACAAACTACCATTTTTTTAGTGAGGGTTTTTTTAAGTCTCAAATCTTTCTTAGCCAAACAAATAGCAGTAAAAACACTATGAATTTAATAAGTAGAATCATTAATGTTCTATTAAATTGAATGGGCTAATATTGATGATCATGGCATATTGCCAGTGTGTAATGAGTCTGAGAAATCAAAACCTTAGAAGTTGAATCAAGCCAAGACCATGAACTGGCTAAATGATATGTTAGGAAGAATACAAGAGGAATAAAAATGGAGAGAGTGAAAGTTTTCAAGGTTAATTACAAAACAATCATCTAAAAACAAGGCAGTGAAAACAAAGAAGTCTGGTTTGTGATACATGTTGAAGGGCTGGGACCAACACATTGGAGATGTCACTCAAGTACAATTCACTATTTAAGAACACATTATCCGATGAATTCTCTAAAGGTCAGAGTCAACTTGATACTCAGACTTTATTTGCATTCTTTGTTAATTTAGAAATAGTCTCGCACCTCTCCTTTCATAGTCTATAGGAAGTCTATTATAAATATTCAGTTTAATCGGCCAACTTTACCCAGGTCCAGGTATTTTCTTGGCTTTATGTTAGGTGACACAGAAAGTGCATAAATATTATATATAAGATATACATGCAGTATTCTGTTCTTTGTTTCTGTGAGAGTTCACTTAGTATGATGGCTTCTAGCTGCATGCCATCTGTGAAGGCCATAATCATGTTCTTCTTTATGACTTCTTAATGTTCCATCATGTATACGTTCCACATTTTCTTTATCCATTCACTTTCAGTGGGCTTCTGGTTCCATGTTTTTGCTATTGTGAATAGTGTTGCAATAAATGTGTCTGTGCAGGTGTCTTTTTGGTAGAGCAACTTATGTTACGTGGGTGTATTACCAGGAGAGGGATTGCTGGATCCTATGGAAGCTCAATTATTAGTTTTTTGATAAATTGCCACACTGCTTTCCACAGAAGTTAAACTAGTTTACATTCCCACCAGTGTAGAAACATCCCCTTTTCTCTGCAGTCACACCAACATCTATTGTTTTTTGACTTACTAATGATAGCCATCCTCACTGGTATTAGGTGGTATCTAATTGTAGTTTTAATTTGTATTTCTCTGATGATTAGTGAAGCTGAACATTTTTTTTCATGTGTCTGTTGCCTGCTTTGATGGTTTCTTTTGCTGTGCAAAAATTCACAAGTTTGCATTTGCTTTTGAAGACTTGATCATGAATTTATTACCTATTTCAATGTACAGAAGGGTGCTCCCTATATTTTCTTATAAGATTCTTATAGTTTGAACTTTTACATTTATATTCTTGATCCATGTTAATTTTTGTACATGGTTATAGGTAGAGATCCGGTTTTCATTATTCTGCATTTGGCTAGCCAGTTTTCCTGCCACCATTTGCTATATGTTTTCTTTTCCCCAATGTTTTTTATTGATGCTTTGTCAAACATAAGTTGGCTGAGGGATCATGTTTTTATTTCTGGATTCTCTGTCCCGTTTTTTTGGTCTATGTGTCTATTCGTGTACCAGTACTATGCCATCTTAGTTACTGTAGCCTTGTAATATAATTTAAAGTTTAAAAGTGTGATACCTCCAGCTTTGTTCCTTTTGCTGATAATTGCTTTGTCTGTTGGTGTTCCTTTTTGCTTCCATATGAAATTCTGTATTTTCTTTTCTAGGTCTGTAAAAAGTGATGTTGGCAGGTTGACAGGGATTGCATGGATTCTGTAGATTGCCTTACATAGGATGGATATCTTGACAATATTGATTCTTCCAATCCATGAGCGTGGGGTGTTTTTCCATTTGCTCATATCATCTTTGATTTCTTTGAGCAGGATTTTGTAGTTCTCATTGTAAAGGTCTTTCACTTCTCTGGTTAAGTGATTGCCAAGGTATTTCTTCTTCTTTTTGTTGTATTTTGAATGGAATTGTGTTTTTTATTTGGTTCTCAGCCTGCTTGATGGTGATGTATAGAAATACAATTGTCTGTTGCCTGTTGATTTTGTGTTCTAAGATTTTACGAAAGTTGTTTGTCAGTGCAAGGTTTTTGACAGACGATCTAGGATTTTCTAGGTATAGAATTATATCATCTGAAAAGAGGCATAACTTAACTTCCTGTTTTCCTATTTTGATACCCCTAATTTTCTTCTCCTGCTTGATTACTCTGGCTAGGACTTCCAGTACTATGTTGAATAGGAAGGATTAAAGAAGGCATCTTTGTTTTTTTCTTAGGGAGAATGCTTCCAGCTTCTGCCCATTAAGTATGATGTTGGCTGCAGGTTTGTGACAGATAGCTCTTAAAGTTTTGAGAAATATTCCTTTGATGCTTATATGTTCAAGGGTTTTTATCAAGAAGGGATGTTAGTTTTGATTGAATGCTTTTTCTGCATCTAATCATGTGGTTCTTGGTTTCACACTTGCCAGTGTGCTGAATTACATTTATGATCTTGTGAAAGTTAAACCAGCTCTACATTCTGGGAATGAAGCCTGACTGGTCATGGTGGATGATTCTTGAAACATGTTGTTGAATATGATTTGTTAGAATCTTGCTGAGAATTTTTGTATCTAAGTTTATTATAGAAATTTGTCTGTAATTCTCTTTCTTTGTTGAATCTTTGTCAGTTTGGGGTATCAGGATGATATTAACATCATAGAATAAGCTAGGGAAAATGTCTTCCTTCTAAATTGCCTGGAATAATTTCAATAGTACAGGAGTCAACTCTTCCTTGTATGTCTTGTAGAATGCAGCTGAGAAACCATCTGGTCTGGGGCATTTTTATGGTGGGAGGTTTTTTATAACTGAGTCAGTTTCCTGGATTGTTATTAGTCTGTTTAGGGTTTCCATTTCTTCTTGCTTCATCCTTGGGAGGTTGTGTGATGCCAGAAAATCCTCCATTCCTTCTAGATTTTCTAGTTTATTTGAATACTGATCTTCATAGTAATGTTCTCTGATAAGCTTTTGAAATTCTTTGGGGTCAGTTGTGACATCACATTTTTGTTTCTAATTGAGCTTATTTGAATTCTATCTCTCTCTCTCTCTCTCTCTCTCTCTCTCTCTCTCATCTTGTTTTATTTTTCTCTTAGTCAATCTGGCCAGGGCTCTGTCAATCTTATTTATTCTATCAAAGAATCAGCTTTTTTTCTTGTTGATCCTTTCTGTGCATTTGTTTCTTTTACTTTCGGCAATTATGACTTTTTCTTAGTACAGTAATCTCACTTTACTAAAATTAGGATTTAATTGTTCTTACATGTGACATTAGGCTGTTTACTTGTGATCCCTTTATTTCTTGATATGCACATGCAATGTTATGAACTTCCCTCATAACACTGTTTTCACAGTATTCCAAAAGTTTTGGTATGTCGTGTCTTTGCTTTCATTTGTTTCCAGGAATCATTTTGTTTCTGTCTTGATTTCTGTGTTGACCCAAAAGTCAGTTGCATGTTGTTTAGTTTCCATGTCTTTGTGTGTTTGGGGAGCTTCTGGTTGGTGGTAATTATTTTTATTCCACTGTGATCTAATAAGATGCTTGGTATTATTTCAACCTTTTGAAATTTGTTCATACTCACTTTATGCCTGAGAATGTGATCATTCTTGAAGAATATTCCATGTGCTAATGAGTAGAATGTATACCCTTTGGTTGTTTGGTAGAATGTTCTGTAGATGTCTATTAGGTCCAATTGGTTGTATGTCAGGTTAAGTCTCTGGATCTCCTTGTTGGTTTTTTGCCTCAATGATCTAATGGCTATCAGCATAGTATTACAGTCTCCAACTATGATTATAAGGATATCTACACACTTTCTTAGTTTACATAGCAATTGTGTTATAAATCTAGGTGCTCCTGTGTTGGATGCATATATATATATATTTATGCTGGATATTTCTCACTGGCGGATTGAGAATTTTATCTTTATGTAGTGTCCTTCTGTGTCCTTTTTAACTTGTATTGGTTTGAAATCCGTTTTATCTGATATGACTATCCACTCCTGCCCTTTTTTGTTTTCCATTTGCCTGTAAGATCATTTTTCAGCCCTTTACCTTGAGCTGTTCTTTGCATTAAAATGTGTTTTCTGGAGGCAGGAGAATGTTGAATCATATTTCTTTATTCTGTTTGCTACTCTATGCCTTCTTGGTAACACATTCAGTACATTCACCTTCAAATTAAGTAATGTATGTAATGAGGTGAGAATCTATTTTTGTCATAAGACTCCTAAAAGGTTCTTTTGCTTTTGTGTGTGTGTGTGTGTGTGTGTGTGTGTGTGTGTGTGTGTGTGTTCTGTATGCTGTTAATTCGGCGCTTGCCTGTGCTTTTGTGATAAGTGGAACTCTTCTTTCATTTCTGTACCCAAACTTTCTTAATCATCTCCTGAAGGGCTTGTCTGGAGGTAGCATATTCTCTTAGAGATTAGATGTCTGGGAAAGATTTTAATTCTCCATTTGTGATGAAGCTTAATTCAGTAGGGCAGGGAATTCTTGGCTGGAACTTCTTACCTTTGAGAACATTAAAGATGGGACTCTAATCCCTTCTGGTTTGTAGAGTTTCTGCTGAGAAGTCTGCTGCAATTCAGACGGGTCTCACTGGTAGGTGTTCTAACCCTTCTCTCTAGCTGCCTTTAGGGTTTTTTCTTTCATGCTTACTTTGTGGAGCTAGATTACTATGTGTTTTGGGAGTGGTGTTCTTTGAATTTCTTGCATTTGAATGGTTGCCTTTCTTGGGAGATATGGGTAATTTTCTTGAATGCTCTCTTGGAAGGCTTGTTCCAAGGTACTCTCAGCTTCTCCTTCTGTTTCAAGAATGACACCTAATAGAATATTTAGTTTCTTTACATAGTCCCATACTTCTTATAGGCTTTGCTCATACTTTTTGAGACTTTTCTCCCTTTTTTTTTTCGGACTGGGTTAGTTCAATATTTTGATTTTCAAGCTCTGAGATTCTTTCTTCTGTGTGGTCAATTCTGCTACCCTAGGCCTGTTACTGTATTTTGAAATTCCAAGAAGGAATTCTTCATTTCCAGGAATTCAGATTATACCTTTCTTATATTGACCATCTAAACTTTTACTTCCTGCATGACTTCTGTTTCCTGGGTGATCTTTGCTTCCAACTCTCATGGATTTTACCATCAGTTGTCTGAATTTTATGTCTTTCATTAGGAATAGATTGTTCTGGGTGGATTCCATTGTTTGGGGACTTGGAGGTGCTTTTGCAGGTGATGTCTCTTTAAGTCTTTAAGAATTGCTGATGTTTTTCCTCTGGCTTTTCCTTACCCATGAAGAGTAACTCTTCTCTTTTTATTTTTTAGTTTTGTTGTTTTGCAGTTATATATGATCTAGCTGCCCTAGAGACTTTTCTGTCATTCAAAATAGTTCACATAAGGAGAGAGGAGCATTTATTCCTGCTTCATCACTCTTTCTGGGCAGTGGTCAGAACTCAAGGTGACTTTCTGTTGAGGAGTTTTTCCTGTGGTTGACTGACCAGACTGATTCCTACCCCATTGTCTGTGGGGATCAGCTGGAGGGATAGACCACCTGGCAGCTGGCAGCACTATTGGAGTTTTGGCACCATTCACAGCCAAGAAGCACTCCTATTGGGAGCCCTCCTTTGGGCATGTGAGGCTGGCAGGCAATTTTTCTTGTCTGGGAGTGGGAAGGGAGACTGGTCACCAGACACTGGAGGTAGGCATCAAGTGAGTGCAACTGGCAGGTGAGCTTTCCCGACTTGGGAGCTGGCTGCCAGGCACCACCAGCAAGGAATGCACTTTTGGGGGTTGACTGGCAGAAGGGATTCTGGGCACAGGTGGGTTCCCAGCTTCATGTTGGCTCCAGCAGCATGCTGCTGTGCTTTAACCGGGCCTCCTGCCGTGTGGGACCAAAGACCAACAAGTGGCCAGAATGAAGGGAACTGACCCAGACGGTGTCTGGAGCACTCATCCCTGGATTGGGGTTCCCTGGCTTTAATGTCAACCACCCAGACTCTTTCCTCCTTGCTCCCTATGTGGTCCAAGGGTCCTCTGTGGAATACAGGGTATTTCCTCTGTCCAAATCTGCTTAAGCTGCCTAAGTTTACTGGCAGCTGGGTTTTTCCTCCCTGTTCTGCTCAGCAAGAAAGGGGAAGGTCAGCTACTCCCTGGTGGCCATCTTAGATTCCTCATTATTGAGTATTTTCTATAACCTTCTGGTAGCACTGCAAGATAGCTTCTATTTTATACATGAAGAAACTGAGATTTAAGTTTTTTTTCTAAACATCTCAAAAGTCACATTGCTATGAAGTGGTAAATCTGGGATTTGAATTCAGGTCTCTCTCTCTCTCTCTCTCTCTCTCTCTCTCTCTCTCTCTCTGTTTCTCACATTAATTCCCTGTGCATTGTGCTACTACATTCCTCAGGATAAGGTGGTTATGCTGTAGTTACAAACAACTCTCAAATTTTAGTGGCATAACCAACACAAGTTAATTACTTGTTAACACAAAGTAATCTTTGTGTTTTGGCAACTGTCCTTACTGTGGAGGATGTGCATTATGATTGCTGTGCTTGTGAAGCACCTCCACATTACATGGGCTTCCACAGCCAAGGATGAACATGTGGGGAGTTGCACACAGCTCTCACATGTCTCAGTCCAGAAGTGACACACTTCATTTCTGCACATATTTTGTTGCTCAAAGCAAGTCACATAGGCAACCTAACTTCACGGAGCTATTTGCCAAAAAGGAGAGGAGAACCACAAATCTTAGTAAGAATTACTAGTGTCTACTCAATTATATACATTTTACTTCGATTCAATGAATAGTTACTAAATCTTTACTTAAAATATTTTGATAGAAGGCAAGATAGTGGACTTAAGTCTTGATATAAAGAGACTGAGAGTTTGGTAAGAAAAGTAAATCCTATAAAAATAAAAGATATTAACACAGGACAAAGACTATTTGAACTCAGAGGAAACAAAGGCAACTGTGCTCTGTGGATATTAAGGAGGTTTAAGGTATTTAAATTGATTTTTGGGAGAGGAGTAGAATTTAATGTAGAAATATGAGAAAGAAAGTTCTTCTAGATGAAGAAAGAAAAGGAATGAAGGTGTAATAGGACATTTTGCTTGTGGCACAGCTACTGCTGGCAGGTAAGTTAAGACACCGCCACCCTCTGCCAGGCCCCGAGGCAAAGCAAGGCTTCCTTATTGGTGATGGGAAGGGATAACTGTGCCCAGTGGCTGGTGGGACAGCAAGCTTGTAAAAACTTCCTGCCTTTTGACTACCTGCCCTGTCTGGATCTTTCTTTCACATTGCTCCCATTAACATATTTCTATCCTCGTCACCATAAAATGCATTTTAATGTACTCTTTTATGTTTTATTCAAAAGTTGCACTTTTGGAAACTGTTTGGAAAGTGCATACACTTTTTAAAACTGTTTATAGAGAGTGATGACTCTACCTGTTCTGTAAATACATACCCATGTGCTCCTTCCTGACATATTCATTCATTTTGGGGTTTGGAGCCCGCTGAAAAGTAAAGTTAAACTGATTCCTCATTAACTAACCCAGGAAACTGAAGCGTCACATACAAGTAAAGGAATGGGACCTCTGGCCAACTCTGAGACTTACTGAGACTATGTCAGTGGAATAGAGTAACTTTTGCCCCCAAACCAGAAAGGTTAATGGAAATGCTGGTAGAAAACCTACCCTCTGTGAATAGAGATTTGGGACCAAAAGGCTGGATTCATCACCAAGACATAGGTGATACACTCTTCAAGTAAATGCTCAATTGCATTGATCTCAGTTCAGGTGTGAAGGTATGTTATTGAGCCTGGAAGAAATGACCAATTATGTGATTTGAAAATACAAAGTCCAGTACTTATTTCAGCAACACTGATAACTCTGAAACAATTTAGAGAAGACCTTCAGGAAATATCTTCTGAGGCAGCCATAACACCCATCTATCCAGCTAAAGTGGCCAGTCACTGATCCTTTTCATCAGGTTCACATAGCCTTGGAATCATTTATCTCTCCCTGGTCATCCACCTCATCTCCTTCCGTGCTGAATATATTCACTAAAATTGCACACAGGTCCTTACTACATTCAGACACTCACAGATGCCTTTGGGGAGACCCGAAGTCCTGTATACTTGTCCAGAAACTCGGGCTTCTCTCTTCCTTCCTAGTAAGTTTCCTCATTAGCACGTATCATTCCTATGCAAGTTTTTATACTATTACTGCATATACATGTATCTCTAAATAATATATAATATCATTCTTCACAAATTCAAACTTTAAATGATATAATACATCATGTACCATTAGAAATTTTGCCTTTTTTTCTCAACAGTGTGTTTTTGATATGTCTCCATCCTACAAGAACTGATTTGACTGTCTTAGCAGGAAATATATTCAAATGCATTACAATTCTGGTTCCTAGACTCATTTTCAGTGGGTGAGATTTTTGTTCTGTTTTTTTTTCTTTATTTCCATTGACACTTGCCTCATTTATTCAATCAACAAATATTTACTGAGAGCTTACCAGTAGTTGGCAGAGTACTTGGCACTGAGGATATAGCAGTGAATAATATATTAATTTTTTTTAAAAATCCTGCCTTCTTTTTCTGGTGATGGAGACAAATCATATATGAATATATGTGCATAATAATTATTAAGTTAAATAATAGAAAGCCCTATTAAAAAATGCAAGGAAGGGGAATAGGGCACGTCTATGACAGGGTTTACAATTTCTAATATAATGATCATAAAATATCTCACTGAAAGGTAATATTTGAAAAAAGGCTATCATTAGCAAGGGTACCTGCATAATGAACATTTGTACGCCTAAGCCCGAATTGTGCCCCACATCCTTAAAATAAAATAAAATAAAATAAAATAATATAAGGTAAAATAAAATAAAGAAGTTAAAGAGAGTGAGGGTGCAAGCCCTGTGGCTCCTTAAGGCAAAGACATTCCAGTCAGAGAAAAAAGCAAGTACAACTCTTGAAACAGAGCATGCATGTTTGTGTTCAAGGAACAGAAGAATCCAGGGTGCCCAAGGTGAAGTGAACAAGGGAAGAGTTGACTAAAGGAGGTCAGAGAGAGAGAGAGCAGATTATGTAGTGCATTAAAATGGCTTTGGTATTTCCTCTGGAGTGTTGGAAATTTTTTAAAGCACTTTGAGCCAAGGCATGATATGAAATTACTGACATATTTCAAAGGCTCCCTCAAGTTGCCATGCTGAGATTAGACAATAGCAGGGCAGTCATACAACTGGGGAACTGCTAAGAAATTGCAGTAATTCAGGTGTGAGATGATGACATTTTGAGCCAAGGTGGTAATCATGGAGCTAATGAAAGATGATCATATTTTGGATATGTTTTGGAGATGGAGTTGTCAAACTTTGCTGACATTGTATGTGAGCTAGAAAAAGGCAAGAGTCAAGGATTATACCAAAGTGTTTAGTCTCAGAAGTGAAAAGGTTAAAGTTGTCATGAACTGGAATGGAGAAGACTATGGAAGGAGCAAAATTTGGGGCAAAATTAGGAGTATAATTTTGGAAGCTCTAGGGTAAGTAATATCAAATAGGCAACTAGATGTGTGAATCTAAAGTTCAGGAATGAAGTTCAAGCTAGAAATGTAACTTAGGAGTCATCAGGATATGGATGATATTTAAAAACATGAGCATGGACTATATCACCAAGGAGTCAAGGTAAATGAAATAAAGGTTGGAAGACTGAGCCCTGAGCCACTCCAATATTTTGACATCTACCCAGCTTCTGGATATCAGTCCACAGGCAGATTTTACAGGTTAGACTGTGTTTTCTGCCCCATTAAGATGTTGGTTTAGGTCTTAATCACATAACTATGCCTGTCTTTGAACAACCCTAGATTAAATACTTTATATAAAGTCATAGCTCCAGATAATGACAGTGAGTATTATCTTTATTGACCATCCCTGCCCCTGACTTAATTAAGTCTGACCAATATTCTCAAACTCCAGACCACTTCATATAAGTAAGACTTCATCCTAACTGCCTACTCATAGTTTTAGTCCCACTTATCACTTTGCATTGGCTCTCATTTATATGCATTGACATAATCATCTTCTTTGTGAGCCTGTTCTGAAATTAATTTTCATTTTGTGTTTTATCTGTGCATATGTTTGAATCAGAAGAGATATGTCAGAGAATAAACATATTAGTCCATCTTGCCCACCTCTTGACATCTGCCCTCTCTTTTCATGAGCAGTCAGGACAGTTGGCTTCTTTCTTCTTGTTGAACACTTTTCCGACATTGGTTTTTATTCTACCAAACTATCTTAATTTTCTCCTGCTTCTCTGGCTATTTCTCTGATTCTTTGCACGTTCTTTCTCCTCTCCCAGAACTCGGAATATGGGAATTTCTCAGGGCTTGATTTCTAAGCCCTCATTTTCACAATCTATGCTCTATGTCTAGTTAATCTCACTTGTATTTCTGGCTTAAAGTATCATACCCAGATGACTTCCATATTTATATCACCCTGCCTGACCTCTCTTCTAAACTCTAGACTTGAATGTTTGCTTGATTGTAGAAGCATCCCAGATTTAAGTTGTCCAAAACAAAATTTTGGATCTTTTCTTCCAATCCAGATTTCCTCCAGTGTTTCTGTTTTACCCACCAATGTTGCCAAGAACAAGCATTTCATTTTTGACACTTTATTCTCCTTCCTTTTTACAATGGTAGCACTATCTAATCTTGTCAATTCAACCTCCAAAATATGTGTCAAACACATCCTTTTGTAAAGTAACTAGGTAAGGCAAAGCCCAATGCTCCATGAAACAATAAAAAGCAAATGGAGACTTTTAGAAATTGCACTGTATGTGGGTGTTATTTGATCTTGGATAGAACAAAATAGAGATGGTATACCTAAATATCTTTTAGATTGGAATGATAAACTTTAAAGGTTAGAATGGATCTTAGTAACGAGCATCTTGCCCTATTCACTGTCTTTGTAATAAAAAACTAAAACCCAGGGGTTGAGATGTCTTATTGAGATCTCTACAATTAATAACAAAGACAAGATTAACACCTACAACTCCTAATTCACTCCACTGCTCTTTCACAGTGCCATAATGGCAGATATTCAAGACTGAGCATTAATAAGTATAAGGCACATGCCATACAAATAATATTTTTTACATCTGCTATTTCATAAAAAGTAAAAGTAGCTTTGTAGACATTTGTAGCTCTGTATTAGTAATGTGGATTTAGCTTTTGTCTTAGCATAAACATGGTTTTATTTATGAAATACTGATCTTAAAACAAACAAGCAAACCAGCAATAAACTTGCTTAAATACAGCTCAGAATAAAATAATGTAATGACTTGTGGTTAATGGTATTTGCAATATTTGTGCAAGGTCTAAGATTTTAAAAGAAAACTTCTGGGAAATCAATGGCCTTTTGCGACCACCACCTCATCTCTTTTTGAACTCTGTTACTGCTTTCAGAAGTATTCTGTTATAAGCTTTAAAAACTTGAGATTATCATCCTTTATTTGATAGACAAGATAATCCTGTTGATGTTTTTGAAACCAGGTTGTCTACAAACGTGATCCACTTAAATAAAATATGATAACAAAATTGTGCCTTCCAGTCTTCAAAGAATCTGAGAGTAGAATGAACAAATGTAATTATGGTAATTATTCTGTTATAAGCTTTAAAAACTTGAGATTATCATCCTTTATTTGGTAGACAAGATAATCCTGTTGATGTTTTTGAAACCAGGTTGTCTACAAACGTGATCCACTTAAATAAAATAAAATAACAAAATTGTGCCTTTCAGTCTCCAAAGAACCTCCAAAGAACCTGAGAGTAGAAAGAACAAAATGTAATTATGGTAATTTGAGAAAAGATTAAGGCAGAATAGAGTTGTATTTTTTAGTGAAAACTGAAATTCACCCCTTTTTACCTTACTTGAATGCTACCATTACTTTGGTTCAAATATATCCTTGCAACTGAACCACCACTAATGGAAATCTACCAGAGTAGGATATTTTATTATTTTTCAATGCTAAGCATGATGTTTTATGTAATTACATAGTATTTATCATAGGAATGGGACTAAGCAACTTTGTAATAAAAATAGTGAAAACAAGTCTATTAATTTTATCCAATATGAAATTAAGAATATCTGCTTAATTGACAACTAACTTTGGAGTTTGGCAAAAGAAGAGTCAGTAAAACAAATACTGTTTATATTGTCAAGTAGTTCGTTTTGACTGCATTTTTTTTAATCATATGGTGTGGATAGTTAAGGTACAGACTTTAGGTTCAGGAAGATCTAATGTAACTCCTGCCTCAATCACTTTCTCATGACTTTGAACAAATTATTTAAAATGTATAAGTCTCTATCAAGTCATCTGGAAAGCTTTAATGATTATTTCTCCTTAAGAATGCTACTGTTAATATTCACATAGATAATATATTCAAAGTCCTAAGCATATAGTACTTACACATAGAAAAAGATAAAACCATATACTCATAAATGAATGAATCAATGATACAGATTAATCTTGTTTCATATTTATATATGACATAAAAGGGAACCTGAAATGGAATGTATAAATTTTATATTCTGATGGAGGTGTATTCTATCAATGATAATAACAGTGATAGTAACCAACTCTTGGTCTCTGTGTTAGTTGCTTGTGACTACTGTAACAAATACCACAAACTGGATAACTTAAAATGACACAAATTTATTCTGGTACAGTTCTAGTGGTCAGAACTGACAAATCAGTTTGTCAAAGGTTTTACCATGGCCATACTTCTTCTGGAAGCTCTAGCAGATAATCTATTCTTTGACTCTTTGAGCCTGTAGTAGTCACTGGCATTCCTTGAATTGTGACTACATCATTTTAATCTCTGCCTCTAGAGTTGTGTTGCCTCTTCCTCTTCTGTTCTGTGTCAACTATCCCTTGTCTTACTCTTATAAGGACCCTTGTCCTTGGATTTAGGGCCCACTGGATAATCTAGAATGACCTCCTCATCTAAAGATCCTTAATTTAATTACATCTGCAAACACCCTGTCTCCAAATAAGGTAACACTCACAGGTCTGGGGGATCAGGACATGATCATATCTTTGGGGCAGGGGGAACACCATTCAATCCACTATAGTCTTCAAGTCCCAGATATAGTGCTTGACACCAAGAGTCACAAAATGGATATGGCTTAGGCTTTACAATCTTTTGTTAGATATAAAAATATAATCACCGCATAATATAATGTGTTTAATAAAGTTATTCATAGCATGCTAAGGAAAGAGAAATGACAGACTGACTAATTTTATTAGAAAAGCCAAGGTGAGAGTCCTAGAAAAGTAACATTTGAGCCAGGTCCTTATGGATAAGTAGATATTTACCTAAAAGGAGAAAGAAAGATATACATTCAAATCTCAGGAAACAACTCAAATAAAGCAGAATTGTGAAAAGATGTGATAGTTTAGGAAAAAGCCTACATGGCATGGAAGAGACTGGAATGTAGCACAGTAAGGTGAGCCGAGCTCAATCAGGTGGAATCTTATATAGCAAGGTGAAAAGTTTGAAATGTACCTGTAGTCAACACAAAACTTCTTACATTTTTTTTACAGCAGGAAAATTGCAATACCTGTGCTTTCTATGGAGGTGGGAATGGAGACAGGATAGCATGAAAGCCTTTGAAATATTCTGCAGGAAACCTAAGAAAGTGATAGTGAGGACAGAGACAAGATGTATTTGAGAGACATTTCTGAGGTTGTAATTCTAAGGCATATGTGAAGAGATGCCTCTGGTTTGGGCAACCAGTTGAAACTAATAATAGAAATAGGCACTGTATGTACAAATACACAATGTCCTCACCACCCTAAACCACTTGTCATTACTTGAGGCCATCATGCTCCTTCAGACTTCCACATCGTGGTACCTGATGCCTCCTGTCTCCCTCATTCTGAATGCCTTCATCTTTTCTCCCCTGCATTGTCTAGCTAACTGTTCACCTGTTAAAATTCAGTTCGTGTGTTACCTCTTTCAGAAAATTCTCTCTGATTCACTAAAATTTAGGTTTGGATCTGGCATATCTTGGTCTTAAGCCTTATTAAACTCTTTTTCAATGGTCTGCTTTATTGTCTTGTCTGCAAATTCCTTTAAAGCAGGAAACTTGACATTTATTTTTGCAGTTCCAGCACCTATTTTTGAGTTTAGCCCACAGTAGGAGTGCAAAGTAGTTTGTTGAATCTTTTTTGAAAAAAAGAAAGTTAGAGAAGAGTGGAGCCAGAGAAGTTCATAAACATTAGCTAAGGTAAGCAAACTCTTGCCCCTTATTTGGTGTGAATAGATGCCTATGGGTCCACAGTACAGTCACCAATGGAATATTATGCAGCCATAAAGAAGGACAAATATATGGACTTTGCAGCAAGTTGGATGGATTTAGAGTCAATCATACTCAGTGATTTAATACAGAAACAAAGAACTGAGTTCCGTATGTTCTCACTCATATGGTGACCTTGAACAATTATAATGCCATAAGAAAGCTGTTGGCAGTAGTGGAAAACTGTCAGGGGAAGGGAGGGTGGGACTGGCAGTTGGTGGAAACTGCTAGGGGAGGGAGGGGCATACCTCATCAACAAGGGTACCTGCATGATCAATGTTGTATATACATAATCTGAATTGTACCCCACATCTTTATAATAAATTAATAAATTAAAAAATTAAAAAGAAAAGAAAAGAAAGCAAAGACTAAATAATAGAAGCTGCAGATTACTCCCTGTTCTGGTTCCTTGATTGGCAAAGCCTACGGAATCTATCCAACTCCTCTTTTGGGAACCAACTATCAGGCACATCTTTTGGTCAGCTCCTTTTCTTTGTTCAGCCATTTCCTTAAAGTGACGACAACAACGACAGAAACAACAACAACAATAGTAACAAGTTACAAGAGATCAGACACTTCCAATCTATTCTTCTCTCCTCGTTTTCATTATAAGCCACTGAAAAACATTCCTCTCTATGCATAGTAGAATTAAACAGCCAACTATCTGACTCCAGCATCAGCTCTCTAACCCTAGAGCCTTGTTATTGCATATAGAAGCAAAGAGTTTATGAGACAAGTTTAATTGGGCAAATAAAGAGCTTATGAAGGGAAGCAAGTCTTCACCACCAACCATTTTGTGTCAGACAAGAAAAAATGTTTATAACTACCCGTCATCTGCAGAACTCATCACACCATGTGAAACATTACGTGCTAATAAGAAGACACTTTGGTGGAACTGCTGTCTCTCTATGTGATTAAAAAAATGCTTGAGGTAAATTTACTTACCAAGGTTTTCTTACACTCTATCCCTTGGGAAATCATTTTTTAAAAGTTAAATAAGATAAAGTAGATTGAAGGAAATCGCTGTTTCAAAATGTAAATGTGTGACATTTAGCATCTGCATTTTTTTTAATGAGTGAGAATTATGTTTCACAATGTTCTGGTAATGCTGTTATGTAGATTAGTACAGACCTGAAGACTGAAAGAAATAAGGCATAGCCTAAATAAATGAATCAGAAACCAATTAAAACAAACTGTCAGGTTTAGGCTATGAGGCCACGGCCTCCAGACATATTTATATTAAAAATGAAGAGGTGCAGATGAACATGATTTTCAGAACTTTCATTCAACTTAATTATAAAACAGTTATTAATAAGATTAATCTCAACTTTAGAATAAAGACAAAGTACTAAAAGCTCAAATTCAGCATAAACTAAAGTCAAACAACTAATAATATTAGGACTGCAAAATATCCTTAATCGTCAGATGTGTTAACTGACCGTATGAGACCTAAAATGTTATGAACATTCTTATTCTTAAAGTTATTAATTTGGAAATGAAACCATATACTTTGATAGAATTATACTTTCTTCCCTTTCTTCTAGTTCTCACTTCCCAATAAATGAAGCAATTATCTACTTGTTCTGTAGCTCCACTTGAAGGCATGATCAGAAGTGGTGTTTTCTGGGTCATAGAGCTAGAAAAAGGTTCTTCTGATACAGTCCTAGGAGATTCTGAAGGATGCTAACTACATAGACTGTTTGCAACAGCTGAGTGATCCTTTGATCAAATTAAGCATGTCTGACTCAAGCTAAGAGTGCAAGAGAGCTTCAAAAGAAATTTTCCCCTGAGATTTCAAAAGTCTTAGGGCATATATGTAAGGGCAAAAAGGAGAATAAAGCAGTTGTCTTTTTTACCTTTCTTGCTCAATCTTGTGGAATAAAACCAGACATACTTTAGTCTGGAGAAGAGCTGGCTCTGTGAGAACACGATGCTATAGCCAATTATTTCTAGAATTATTTAGCGAAGGAGAGAGTAGATTCTTCCATGCATGGAATCAAGAGATAAAACAAGGATGATGTGAAAGTTACAGAGAAACAGAGCTCTGAACATGATAAAGAAGACTTTCCTGCCAGTCTGGATTGTATTCCTCTCTTACAGACAGTGGCCTCATCATCACTGGAGGTAAGCAAGTGTAGTCTGAAGAGCCATTTATTGAGTAGTTAGAAAAGGAAATCCAAGTTATATGAGGTTGAGGTGCTTCATCTATTGACCCATGTGATTTTTCTTCTAACAGTAATAGTCTATATTTATTTGAAGAGTAGTGTTATTCAGATAATTTCTGCTTCTGGCCGTGATGGAGTACCTAGTAGCAGACTAGTCCTTCCAATGTAAACAATTTTTTAAAGTGGACAAAATGTAGAAAATAGCTATTCTTAGACTTTAGAAAAATTGCAAGATTTTGATCCTGAAAAAGGGAAACAAATGAGGTGAGTGCTGTCATTTCCTCAGATTTCTGCTTGAGCACATCCAATAGGTGTTAAATCACTGACAAAGACATATCTGCATCCCAATGTTTATTGCAGCATTATTCATAATAGCCAAGTCACAGAATCAATCTAAGTGTCTGTCAACTGATGAATGGATTAAAAAATATGGTATATATGTACTATGGAATATCACATGTTCTCACCACTTATATATAAAAACTTAACACACACACACACACTCACACACACACAAAAGCATACAGCAGAATGGTAGTTACCAAAGGCTGGAGTTTTGAGCATAGATAAAGAAAGGTGAGATGTTGGTACAATGTTTTAGTTAGACAAGAATAATAAATAATAATTATTTAAAATGATCAATATGTTAGCATTCCACATTGTGTAGATATAGCATCACTTTGTACCCCATACATATATACAATAATTTGTCAATGTATCATTAAATAAATACTTTTTTCAAAGTAAAAAAATAAGGAAATGAAAATAATATATTAAAAATTGATCAATGAAAGTTGAAAGATACAATATGTGAAGTGAAAATATCCCTAGATAGACTTAAAGACATAATATGCAGCAAAACAAAAGATCAAGGAAATTGATGATATGGTAATAGACACAAACCTGAGCAAGTAGGAGAAAAAGGCAAAACAAACAGCACAGAGTGTTGCTGCCATGTAGGATAATATGAAAGAGTTTAACAAGCATACACTTTTGTGTCATAAAGAACACAGAAGGTAGAAAGTATATTTTTAAAAATACAGAGCAAACACTTTATATTTAACGCAAACTATCAACATACAGATCCAAGGATCTCAATAAACTAAGAAAATAAATACAAGCAAAATCACATATCATAATCAAATTTATGAAACATAATGATAAAGAGAAAATCATAAAAGCAGCTACAGAAAAAAAGACAGATTATAAAAAGGGAGAAAAAAAGACAATGGAACACATGTTTTTAAACTGCTAAAAGAAAAAAAAAAATCGCAGCGGATGCTACATATCTGACAAAGGCCTAACAGTCAGGGTTTACAAGGAACTCAAACATGCCAAAAGGGAAAAAAATCAAATAGTCTCATAAAAAAAAAGACATGAATAGACACTTCTCAAAAGAAGACATATGAACGGCCAACAGATACATGAAAAAATTCTCAGGCTCACTAATTATCAGAGAAATGAAAACCACATGGAGATACCACCTAACTCCAGTAAGAATGACCATCATTAATAAAACAAAAAACAACAGATGCTGGCAAGGATGCAGAGTAAGGGAATCACTTCTACACTGTTGTTAGGAATGCAAAGTAATTCAACATCTATGGAAAATAGTGTTGCAATTTCTAAAAGAACTAGAAATTGACCTTCCATATGACCCAGAATATGGATCCCTCTTCTCAGAATCCCTCTTCTCAGAATATACCCAGAGGAACTAAGATCACTCTACAAAAAAGATACCTGCACACTCATGTTTAATGTAGCACTATTCACAATATCAAAAACGTGGAACCAACCATACTGCCCATCGAAACTGGACTGGATAAAAAAATGTGGTACGTATACACAATGAAATATTACACAGTTGTAAAGAAGGATAAAATTATGGCCTTTGCAGCAACTTGGTTGGATTTGGAGTCTATCATACTCAATGATCTACCACAGAAACAAAGTACTGAGTACCACATGTTCTCACTCATAAATGGACCCCAAACAAGTATCATAATACTACAAAAAAGAAATTGGCAGGAGTGGGGGCACACACATCAATAAGGGTGCCTGATTTAATCCAGGTGAAGTGAGGTCCCACGGGAGGCCCTAAACTCCACCTGTACCTAAACCACTTATGTATGCAATCCTGATTGATATCCCGCAACTTTAAAATAAAATCAAATTGGAAAAAAAGAAAAAATCATAAAAGAAATTTTATTCTAAACTGATGATAATGAAAACACAATATACAAACTTTCTGAAATGCAGCTAACACAGTGCTTAGAGATTAAGGTATGGTTTTAATGTCTGTGTTAATAAAGAAGATAAGTCTAAATTATTTAAGCTTCTATCTTAAGTGAGAAAAAGTAGAGCACAGGAAATATAAGGTAAACATGATAAATGGAATAAATTTTTAAAAGAAGTGAAATAAATATAAATATATATATTAGAGTAGGTCATCAACAGCAAAATTTGGTTGTTTGCAAAGATCAATTAACATACCTTTAGCTGAAGTGATCAAGAAAATTAGAAAACACAAGATACTGTAATACTATAAGAAAGGGATTGGCAGTAGCAGGAAACTGCCGGGGGTAAGGTGGGGAGGGCACAACATTTATAAGGATACCTGTTCTCAAACCAGGCAAAGTGGGGACTAAAGGGAGACCCAAACTTTACGTGTATGGTGACTGCTTGTATGCCTAATCCTGAATTGTACCCCACATCTTTAAAATAAAATAAAAAATAAATTAAAATAGTAATATAAAAAGAAAAAGAAAACACAAGTTACTAACATCAAGAAGAGGAATCACTAAAAATCCTATACACATAAAAAGTTTAACAAGACAATATTGTGAACAACTTTATTTATTGCCAACAGGTCTCTGTTACACAAAATTTTAAAAGAAAATTCTTCAGACTGAAGGAAAGTGATAACAGAGGGAAAACCACATCTTCCCAAAAAGGAGAAGAATACCAAAAAGGTTAAGTATTCTTGTGGATATAAAAGACATTTTTATGATTTTTAAATTTCTTTAAAAGGTAATTTACAGCCGGGCTCGGTGGCTCAGCCTGTAATCCCGCGCCTTGGGAGGCTGAGGTGAGTGAATTGCCTGAGCCCGCGGGTTCGAGACCCGCCTGGGCAGGCGAAACCTCATCTCTACAATAAATCAAAAAAAAAAACTAGCCGGGCGTGGTAGCGCGCGCCTGTAGTTCCAGCTACTTGGAAGGCTGAGGTGGAGGGATCGCCGGAGCCCAGCAGGTCGAGGCTGCGGTGGCCGGGAGCGGCCACTGCACTCCAGTCTGGGCGACGGAGTGAGACGCCAACTCAAAAAAAAAAAAGGTAATTTACTATTTTTAACAAGAACAAATAAGAAAAAAAAACAATTTATGGGAAAGTAGCATTAAAAACAAACTAAATAAGTACAGTGAGAGGCCATGTTGATGCATAGAATGACTCAATAAATTAATGCATAAGTAGAAAGCATTTTTAATTCAGTAGGTTTTCTGTGTCCATGAGCTCTACATCCATGAATTCAACCAACTTTGGATTTAAAATATTTGGGGAAAAAAATGAATGGTTGTATCTGGGCTAAACAGGTATAGAATTTTTTTCATTATTCCCAAAACATGCAGTAAAACAAATTTGTATATAGCATTTGCATTGTATTTTCAGTACCCTAGTAATAATTGAAAGTATAAGAAAAAATATGTATAGTTTATATGCAAATATTATACCATTTTTTATAAGGGACTTGGACATTCATGAATTATGGTAATCTGCTGAGATTTCTAAAACAAATACCACACCAATATCAAAGGATGACTCTAAAAAAAAAAAATAAAAGTTTTCATAAATCTTGACAAACATAAATTTTACTTGAAAGGCAAAGAGTAGCCAGATAAATCATATAAATTTCCCACTAGGTATCAAGATTTATTATAAAGGAATAAAATGCAATGCCACATAATTTTAATATAGGCAAAGAGACCAATACAACAGAATACAAATTCCATAAGTAGAGAAAATTTGAAATAAAGCAGAAGTGTCATCTTAGAACAGTAGGATAAGTGTGACTATTAAATATAGTTTTGGGAAAACTAGTTATTCATATAGAAAAACATTAAATTCCATGCCTATTACATATTCTGCAAAGAGGTCAATTCCAGATGTACCAACAACTTAAAAGTGAAAAGAAACACTTTAAAATCTCAGTAGAAAATATTGGAGATTATCTTTATAACTTCAAAGAAGAATTTTTTTAAAAAGACACACAAAAAAAACCATGAGATAAAAGATTAATAATTCATTAACATTAAACTATATTTTCGTTCATTATAAAATACTATTTAAAAATTAAAATGGAATAAAAATCTTTATTTACAAAAATTCCCAATGACTAAACCAGCAGCAGACAGGCCTTCAGAATATTTGAGGAACTCCTACAAATCATTGAAAGAAATACAAGTAAGTATCTAAACAAGCAATTTGCAGAAGTATAAAACACATTCCCTGAGAAAATACAAAAAAAGATGTTGAAAAATGAAAAAAGAAATCCACAATTAGAATCCATTTTGTAGTCATCAATTGTGCAGAAATTATAGACTTTTGTAAAAATATGATACAATTGGAACCCTCATTGGCTGCTGGTAGTGGTATAAATCACATTTTGGGAGAAAAATCTGGTGACCTTTATTAAATTGGAAAGCATGAAGTAAAACTAAACCCACAAAAATAAGAGTCTCCTTAGAATAATTCTATTTAAAACAAAGAGAAAAAGAAAAGTAAACTAAAAAGAACAAAAAATTGTTTGTTGAAACAGAAGAAAAGCAGAATGATAATCTTAATTTGATAAAAATATGAATGACATAGTTAAATTGACAATTATTATAGTGCACAGTGAAGTCTTATTATCTGGCAAATAACGTAGCTTCCAATTAATAGAGCAAAACTACTAGAAAAGCAAGGAAGTTTTAAAAATATATAACTTTTTCAGTTGGGAAATATTAACAAATATCCATAGACTTTGTGATCAAATATGCCAAAACTCATATAGAAAATTTGACTACCAAAATTGTTAAGTATCAGCTCATAGATATATTGAGTTTCCTATTTAAAAAATTAAACGTATTCTTTTCCAGCATCCATGGGCATGTTACCAAATTTAATCATGTATGATATTTCAAAGAGAGTCAGTTCTTCCCTTCCCTCCCAATATTTAGGAATGAACTTAACAGAAATGGGCAAAACATATATGATGAAAACTTTAAAGCAGTTCTGATAAAGACAAAGACTTACCAAATGGAAGGAATTATTTGCCATTGGATAGGATTATTGAAAATCTTAAATATATCCGTTTTCTTCATTACATATATAAATTTAGTGCAATTCCAATATGAATAACAAGTTTGTTTGGTTGTCTGGAGTAGGATAAGCTGTTTTGAAAGTTAAATTTAAAAAGTAAACACTCAAGAACAGCTTGAAAATCCCTGAAGAAGCGGCATAAAAGGGAACTAGCTCTATTAGACATTAAAATATACTATTAATTTTCTATTTTAAAAGTATGATACTGACACATAATAGACAGATATACCAACAAAACACAGCAGAAAACCTAGGAATAAACCCAAGTGCATATGAAAACTTAGTATAGGTAAGACCTCAAATCACTGGGGCAGATATGGACATTTAATAAATAAGTTTAGGACAGCTGGAAACCATTTTAAAAAGGATAAAATTGGATTTATACTTCACACCATACATCAGAAAAAAACTCCAAATAGATCTGAAATGTAAGTGTAAACAGTGAGATCATATGAGTACTGGAGGGAAACACGAGCACATATTTTATTATCTGGAAGTTGTAAAGCCTTTTTAATCAGACTTAAAATTCAGTTGCAATTATCACAAAAGATTGGTAAATGTTACTGAATAGAAACAAATTGCATGACAAAGAAACCATAGCAAAATATAAAGAAAACGATGCTGACAAAATAGCTGAAGTGTTACAGATAAAAAGCTGATTTCCTTAATAATTAAAGAAGTCTTTACTATCACAGGGGGAAAATGTCAACATGACAAAAATGGCATTTAAACACGTGAAAAACACTCACTAACTTGCTAATATTAGGAACAATTCTAATTACATCTACTGATAGAATTTATTACCTATGAGGTTGGCAACAATTAGAAAGCTTAACAACTCGCTCTATTGGTGAGGCTGTGGAGAAACAGGCATGCTCCGGAATTGCTCGTGTGTGTGCATGCAATCCTCATGGAAAGGAATACGGTAATGTCTAACAACGTATTTACCCTTTGATGGAATAATCCACTTCTAGGAATTTGTCTGAAGATGCACTCCTGCAAATAACAAATCTAAAGTTACGCATTCTTCATTATTTATAATATCAATATATAGAAAACAACTCAAACAGCCACTCACGGGAGACAGAGTTCACAATAGTATGGCTGAAAAACTAAGTACTGTGAAATCAGAGAGAGAGGGAGAGAGAGAGAGAGAGAGAGAGAGAGAGAGAGAGAGAGAAAGATAAGCTGAGCAGTTTCTTTCAAAGATATGTGGACCAAAAGCAAAATATGGGAAAACATGCTTCAATTTTTTGTAAAAAATAAAAGACAAGTCAATAAGAATATGTATGTATTTGTTTCTTTTTGCTAAAAGAAACACAGAAATGATAAACCATAAAAATGAGAAAGAGAGAAATGAAGGAGCGAGTCAGTTCTCGTTTATTGTGTAATTTTTCTCCCATAATGCTTTCTGTTTAATTTGATATTTTTCAACTATGATTTTCAAGTTGCCACTTAACTAGGTTCCTGATTTCTGGCCTACCTCCCCAGGCAGCATAGGCTACATTTCTTCTTATTTGAACTTTAAACATAAAACTTCAACATTTTTTATTTTCAGGTTGAATTACACTGCAAAATGACCAAAACAATTTTCCCATTTACTTTCAGCTCTTTATCCTGTAGGTTTATGTGTTGAGAAACATGGAGACTTTTTCCTGTTGTGAAGTAAAGAAACTTAAAACAGGTCTTATTCAAACTCTGTTAAGTTGAGGTAGGAGATAGGCAGGGAGCCACTTTTTGTGTTTAACAGGGTAAAGATAAGAAGCTAATACGAAGTTGTTGGTTAGGAGATGTCACATCTAGTTTCCTCTGTTCCTACGAATATTGCATGGGTATTTCCACATACCCATAGCAAAATGCATTTTAAAAATGGTCAGCAAAATCCAGACATTTGAATGTAAGCTCAGAGAACTTTTGCTAACTGCTTAAATTTTGCAGGCATACTGACTGTGGCAAATTGCTGGTCTGGTAGGAAGTATTCTATAGTAACATTAAAATTGCTGTCAGGGACAAGGCCTGAATAGGGAATTCTTGACAAATTTTGCTTAGCCAGAAAAGGGCAAGCAGTGTTTACTTGGAAAGCAGATTGTTAGACTCATTAAATCCTTCTCTACCAAGGAACATCTCATTGGAAAAGAGTGATGGGCTTTCCAGACCCCTTAATAAACCCAACTTTCTTGTTACCACCCACAAAGCCCTACATGGTCTGCTCTGCTTATATCTCTGACATCATCTTGTAATACTCTTCCTCTTGGTCAGTATACCCTGGAAGGAGCTTTTTCTCACATACGTCACTCTAATTCCAACCTTAGGCCTGTGAAATAGTTGTTTCCTCTGTCTGAAATACTCTTCTCACAGATCTTGACGTGGCTGGAGACTTCTTCTAATTCAAGTTGCAGTTCAAACACCTTCACCTTAGAAGCTACCCCAGTCATTTTTCATCACTTTTAAAAATCTTTCTTATCACTGTTTGAAAGTGTCTTGTTTTACATGTGTTTCCTGTTTATTTCATTCATCTGGGCTGCTATAACAAATATGCCATAAACTGTGTAGCTTGAAAAAAATCAGAAATGTATTTCTTACAGCTCTAAAGGTTGAGAAGTCTATGATTAGAGCATGATGGGTTTGATGAACGCCTGCTTGCTTCATGGATGAGCATCTTCTCACTGCAAATTTGCATGATGGTGGGACTAGCTAGCTTTCCCTGGCCTCTTTTATAAGGACACCAATCCCATCATAAGGTCTCTGCCTTGCAAAAGCCCCACCTCCTAATACCATTACCACTGGGAGTTATAATTTCAACATATGAATTTTGGAGGGATGCAGACATTCAGACTTTAGCATTTATTTCAGACTGTAGCATTTTCCTATCTATTTGGTATCTGGTCCTGTTAGATGTAAACTCCATAAGCATAAGAATCAGACCTGTCTTGTTCATGGTTGGTTGAAATGCCAACATCTAGAACAACACAAAGAAGTCTCAGCTCATGGCACCCGGTGGCACCCAGGAAGTACTTGTTGAATGAATGACTGATGCTTCCACAATGGCAGTCTTTTTGAAAGGTCTGTGGTAGGCAGAGTAATACACCTCTTCAAGATGTCTATGCCCTAATCCCCAGCACTTCTGAGTATGTCATTTTACATGGCAAAAAGGACTTTGCAGATATAATTTAATTAACGATTTTGAGGGAGATTTTCCTGGATTATCCAGGTGCAGTCACTTTCATTACAAGTGTCCTTATTAGAGACTTGCAGGAGAATCAGCATCAGGTTGACTGAAAGTTGCTACGTTGCTGGCTTCAGGGGTAGAAATGGTCACGAGCCAAGGAATACAGGGGACTTACTTCTAGAGCTGGAAAAGACAAACTGACAAGAAGAAATTTCCCCTAGAGCCATCAGAAGGAAGGCAGTCTTTATTTTAGCCCAGTGAGACTTCTGACTTCCAGAACTACAAGATAATGTATGCTGCTTCAAGCCACCTAATTTATAGTAATGTATTACCACAGCTATAGGAAACTAATACAAGGCTAAAGTGGCTCTTTATGTGTGTGAGCACAACCTCCACATCAGCATATGAGATACAATTCTGGGGCTATTGAATGGGAAGCAAAGTCTCTTCTGTGCTGCTAGGGGCCTAAATCTTCTAGTTCACCTATAGAGTCTGAAAATAGAGTCAACTCAGAAGAAACAGAACCAAGAAATGAATCTGGTGACATCATTTTAACCATGAATCAAGTTTTTTTTTTGTTTTTTTTGAGTTGGAGTCTCACTCTGTTGCTCAGACTGGAGTGCAGTGGCCGCTCCCGGCCACCGCAGCCTCGACCTGCTGGGCTCCGGCCATCCTTCCGCCTCAGCCTTCCAAGTAGCTGGAACTACAGACGCGCGCTACTACGCCCGGCTAATTTTTTTGATTTATTGTAGAGATGAGGTCTCGCTTGCCCAGGTGGGTCTCGAACCCGCGGGCTCAGGCAATCCACTCACCTCAGCCTCCCAAAGGCGCGGGATTACAGGCTGAGCCACCGAGCCCGGCTGCCCCAGTGTTCTTGACTCTCGCCATAGTGTTGACAGTGTGCTAGCAAAGCAGGGCTTCATGTAGAGTGGACCTAGAGGCAAGACCGTGCCCCAGCCCAGCACTCAAGACTGGCCATGCCTGGAGACACATCCCCTCACACCTCATCTCCCCACAGGCCAGCACCTCTCAGCCTTGCCTGGTGGCTCTTGGGCTCCACTCAAACCTTGTGCCTTCTGTCCTCACGGACCCTGCTTTTACACGTGTTCACTCCTCCCTTCTGCCTCCCAGTCTTGACTTTTCTTTCAAGCACCCAAGTTCCTTCCTTCTCTTCTCTGGAAACTTCTCTGAAGAATCTCACACCACAAGCTCAGCTCTGCAAAGTTTTCTGAAATCCACACTTAAAACATATTTTCCACTGAGACAAACATTTTCTTAAAATCAAATAGAGCTGGATTTGGTGGCTCAAGCCACCGAACACTTTGGGAGGCCAGAGGATTGCCTAAGCCTGTGGGTTCGAGACCAGCCTGGGCAACATGGTGAGTCCTCGTCTCTACAATAAATCAAAAAATTAGCTGGGCGTGGTAGTGCGCACCTGTAGTTCCCCCTACTTGGAAGGCTGAGGCAGAGGGATCACTGGAGCCCAGCAGGTTGATGCTGCCGTGGCCGTGAGTATGCCACTGTACTCCAGCCTGAGCAACTCAAAGAAAAAAAAAATCATATAGATTCTGACTGCAAACCCCTGTCTCCCTAGAATGTCAGTAAGTTCAGTCTTAGTGATTGTTATGTGTTTAGCCTCGTTCTTGGAAGTTACAAGCTTCCTGTAGCTGGCAAATGGAGTCAGGGCTTCCTGGTGTTTCAGATCTCCTCTCTCTTCAAGTCCATGTACTCCTCAAAGGTGGTTGACTCTCTCACTCTTTGGCATTGCCAAGTGTGTAGGATATTGTTCTAGACTGGGGGCCCCATTACCTGGGGCCAAACCTTCCTGGGGGCAACACTGTTCTTCCTTATTGGAGAGGGGAGCTCTTCCAGGGTCTGTTTGTCTCCTTCTTGCTCCAGTTTTGGTTTTAGTCCCTCTAACTCCCTGGTTTTAGTCTCTGCTAACTTTAGCAGAGCCTCCTTAGCACATTTGGACTTTCATGGAAGACAGAAAGAGGGACACTTCAGAACTTCCTGCTTCCGCCCTGATGCACAAACCTTCTGGGGCACCAAGAGTGTGGCCCCCTTCTTAGGAAAGGTAGAATTTCCAGCAAAAGTGAGGAGAGTGCACAGAGAATGAAATTCAAACTCACATTAATATGTTGATAAATTACCCAAATCAGAATCCTGTCCATTCTTCGAATTTTAGATTTACACAAGTTACTTGCCTAGGCAAACTCTCTCTGCCCTAGTTTCATCATCTATAAAATGGCGATAATAATAACAATAATTAATTTTAAGGGTTGTTACAAGAGTTAAATTACTTAATGCCTGCAAGTTACATAGAACAGTACCTGGATCACAGTTAAGCTCTTAAAAAGGTGAGCTGCTTCATTAGTTATTATCCATTTGACCATTAACATGCCACAGAGGACTGCAGTGATTTTATTATGAGTATGGTGTTAAGCGTGCACACATGACTAAAATCCCTGGCCCACGGCAGCGCTCAACACATTCTTGTTGATTTTGATTTGACAGAAGGAGCAAGATTTGTCCCACAGATCCCAGAGGAGAGTCTGCACCCTGAATAACTATTCCAACTATTGCTCACCATATGTCCACAACCAAAAAATAATTTTGGAGGGCAGGAAATCAGCACACATGTGCACATCTGCAGAGAGTAGCCTGCTGAAATCAACATGTAAGACATATTTACCACCGAGGCAAATGCCTTCATGTGTTTGTAAGTGGCTATTTCTGAACACCCAAAAGGGAAGAAGAGAGAAGCCAAATTCAAATGGCATCATGTGTTTGTTATTTTGAAGCAAGGTTATGTGGAAGGAGAGTTTCCCTGATGCCTGGAAAACTTTAAGGGGGAGAAATGAACTATTTAAAGGTATTTTAATGATCATGAAAGGCACTGGCTTAATAGGGCAGGAAACTACAGTTCTCTTTTTATTCCCAGAAGGAAAATAACAAGGCTGTAGCTTAGCCTTCCCTGAAGAGTCATAAACTGGACTGCAAAGAGGCAGCCCCTTGAGACACCCACTCTGGGTCTACATGGCCCTTAACTGTGGGTCTGTCTGCCTAGATTTTCAATGTGCTTATTAATTAATGATCACATTACTGCGCTTTAGGTAGCAGCAACCTGGCATGGGGTTCTGGGAGCAGCTGTTGCCTTCTTGCATGCAGCGTTAGGGATCTTCCTGAAGGAGCTGGCCTATGTAGTCCTGAGTTTTTGCTGACTTCCCAGTCCTTCAAGGTCAAGGCCCCATCTACCTATCCAGCCTTGTCTTCCAGTCTTTACCTACTTGAACATGAAGTGCCTCATGCTATTCCCTACTTTCTGCATCAGCATCACACACAGTTGATTCTCGGCATTCACAGCAGCTATGATCCATAGGGTTATCACGAATACTAAATTAGTGAGTATTGAGCCATTGCTCCTAGGGAGAATACACGGTTAGGTTCCTGCAAGCCCCTGATCATAACATTTTCAGCAACCAATCAGTATATAACCTTGTTTGATATGTGTTTCTGCTTAATGACACATTAAAAGCTGGCTGACTAAGCAGGCAGGTTACTCAGTGATCTGGGGCTTAGTGGAAGAGATGCCTCTGGGTATGTAGGGCCTGAGGAACTCTTTCCTATGCTTTTATCTTCTCTGTTCCAGCATGTGGGCCCGAACTGCAAGTCCAGAAGTTTTTTTGCACTTCTGGACTTGTAGTCTACTATAGAGAACCCTGTTGATTATATTGTCTCCATCAATAGACACTAAGCCCTTCTTTTTGACAACTCCTACTCTAGGATGGGCTCTTTTTTTAAAAAAAAAAAAAAAAGCATAAAATTGCCTGAGCCTGCAGGTTCAAGACCTGCCTGGGCAACTTGACGAGACCTCATCTCTACAATAAATAAAAAAAAAATTAGCCGGGCGTGGTAGCCCGCACCTGTAGTTCCAGCTACTTGGAAGGCTGAGGCAGAAGGATCGCCGGAGCCCAGCAGGTCGAGACTGCGGTGGCCAGGAGTGGCCATTGCACTCCAACCTGGGCAACAGAGTGAGACTCCAACTCAAAAAAAAAAAAAGAATGTATTTTTTATCTTCTGAATTCCTTTATCTCCAGAGTAACTCGACTTTCTCTATTAAACAGAAACAGGCCTTGGAACTGTGGTGACGCCCTCAGGCCAACATATGAAGGACACAGGCTGTGGCGGTCACATGGAGGTCATTGGCAGGATGTGGGCCTAGACTGCACCAACCCAGTTCTGACAGCACCTTGGATAGCCATCCTGTGGAATTCCATTCCTTACAAGAGAGGAGGAATACAAATAGCATGGCTCCAAATGAGATGACAGAATCGTGAAAGACTAAAACGGGTTTATAGAAGAATGGGCATCCCCAGGAATCTAGGACATGAAATATACTCAAGAGAGCATTTAGGAGAAGACCAGAAGGCTACAAGAGAATGTTATGTTTTAACAACCATCACCTTTCATGGCAGCATTTTGTCTCCCGGTTTTAAAAAATGATCGCACCAGAGTCAGTGGTCTTCTCTAGGGGAATTCTCAGTATGTTTCCAAGTGAGTTCTTTTGCTCTGGTTTTGTGAGTTTACTACTCTTTGTGTTTCAGTTACTTGAATTCCAGCCGCTTTTTTCTGTTTCCTTGACTCCAGCCTCATTATCTGACTTTTTAGTGCCTTCTTTCTTCATTCCTTTGTACACAAGAACTTGTATATGTGTTGGATTAGAACCCAAAGTCAATCATCTTCCAAATGTGTGAGAAATCAACTATCCACGTGGCGTTGGGTGGTGCTTTCTTTGGGGCCACACTTGTGAATGCACACAACCTGATCTTAAGCTTGAAAGGAAATCTGGTCATGTGTCTTATTTTGGCCAGTGATAGGCTATGCAGTGATGGACTATATGATGGTGGACCATATGATGGTGGTACTATATGATGGTGATGTCTGTTTTGGTCCTGTATAGGCCTAAGCTAATATGTATCTTAGTTTTTAAACAAAAAAGTTTTCAAGTAAAAAATAAATAAATAAATAGGAAAAACATTTGAGTGTATGACTAATCTGGCAACATAGAAAGACCCCCACCCATCTCTATAAAAAATAAAAATTTAAAAAGCTTGTATAATAAAGATATGAAGAAAGAAGTTCCAGTAAGCTGTTCATTTATTATTGAAGAAAGAAAATTTTAAAAGTAAATGTAGTGTAGCCTAAGTTTGCAGTGTTTATAAAGCGTATGGTAGTGTACAATAATGTCCTAGGTCTTCACATTCTCTCACCACCCACTCACCAATTATCCCAGAGTAACTTCCAATCCTGCAAGCTTCATTCATGGTAAGTGCACTATATAGATGTAGCATTTTTTATCTTTCATACCATATTTTTACTGTATTTTTTCTTTGTTTAGGTATGTTTAGATATACCAATACTTACCATTGTGTTACAATTGTCTACAGTGTTTAGAATAGGTTTGTATATGTTTGTAACCTGGAAGCCAGAGAGTGTACTATATAGCCTAGGTGTGAAGTAGGCTGTACCATGTAGGTTTGTGTAAGTGCACTCTATGATATTTATTTACACAATGACAAGACTGCCAAACAACACATTTCTCTGAATGTATCCCTGTCATTAAGTGACTCATGACTATACTAATAGGTAAAGTTTTGTTGTAACTCAGGAAGAAAATCTCCATGCAGGAATGATACCATCTTCATAGAGCAGTCTGAAGAATATCTTCTTTAATATCCTCAGAAAAGGAAATGAGGGTTGAGGGAGAATTTTTGTACATGATTGTACTGAGAGAGAAATGGAAGTATAGGGTGATCCAGTGACTTCTCAGACTCACAGTGGCAGAATGAAGGGTAAGATCCAGGACTCCTGTCTTGAAACCAAACCTGATCAAGCACAGCTCAGCCTGCATGTCCCTCTGTGCCACTGACCAGTTTCCTGCCTGGATAAAGCTAGCTGTCTTTGTTCTTTGTCAAACCCAGACAACGAACACCCCTGTCCAGATTTACACACATGGTTCCTTTTTGTTGACTCATGGGCACCATTATTCTGTAACAAGGAATGCCCCTCTTCCCAGATAGGTGCAGCAACTGTGGTGACTAGGAACCAAGCCTCAGTATGTGTAGTGCCTTCTGGGAAATCTGCCTGTGGAAGGGCTAGTGCTATTGGAATAGAGTGTGTGCATCTCTTTAAGGTATGATGGTAAATACAGTTTCATGCCACCGAAAACCTTTTCTCTGACAAAGTACTTGCCTCATCAAATAGTCTCCCAGTCTCTGTTTTTTAATTGTTCACTGAAAGATTGGTGTGTCCAGGACACATGCATTTCCCTGCACCTCTCTCTTTGGCTCATCTTCTGAAAGGTAACGAGGGCCCCCTCCTTCCTGTAGGGGTGAGGGAAGGGGAGGAAGTACACAGACTGATTTATCTTAGTCTGTCAGCTGTTTTGAGGACATCAGCAGTGGAGGGTGGCTGCTCCTCCTCAGTCATCAGCAGGCTCTGGGGAAGAGCTCCGCCCTTTGTTAAAGGACCGCCATGCTCTCATTCCCTGCTTTCCAATGCAGCCCCTGGACGGAGTCTGGAGCCTCTGTGTTCAGGCAGCCTCCTATCAGAGCTGAGCAGAGAGGCAGTGAAAGCAAATCTTTCTCTTCTGGAAGGTACTTGATGGTACTGGTGCCATGCGGGAGAGTTTCATTTTGGGTATAAATGAGAAGCAAGTATTGCAAGTGACAGTTATAGCAAATCAGAGTACAGTGGACGGTTCCAACCAATATTCACATTATGTGTCATAATAAACGTCTCTTTAGAAAAGACAGCGTGTGCAGACTCAGATGAAATGCCCCAGGCTGCAGTTCTGTAAAGGAGAAGGAGGAATTGCCATTGTAAAAGCAGGGTGTGGCCACAGCTCTGACTGGACCACTCAAATTCTGATCCTTTTTCCTCCAGGAAATAGCGTGACACTGAATCAATGATTTCTTAATGTTAACTTAAGGAAGATCTGGTTGCATATTGATTGCCACTGTGGAATAGAGCTGGATGGGGAAGATATTACTGAGCCTTGATTTGGATTTAGAGTCTCTAGGGTGAGAAGATGCTCAAGGTTTACACAAATTGTGGGCTAGAATCTTTTAATGGTCAATAGGAAAACTGGTCACATGCCATGTTTAAGCTTTGAGAAAGCCAAATACTCAAGGTCCTGTGACTTTCCTCAGATTCTCAGCTAAGTGCTCAGCAAAACCTGGCTTCTGGATTGTGATCCTCTCAGAAGAAAAAAGGTGAGCTTCCAAGAGCAGAAGGTGTGCATAGTGCATATCAACATATACCTGCTCAACACCCCAAAGATTTTATCTTTTGCTTTCTCTTATTTATAAGCCAGTGAGGGCTTATAAACACTTAAGGCCAAGCAATCCTGCATTTGTCCCTGTGGGTTTGCTTAACATCGAAGGATTTGGTGATTGGAAGGAATCTACCAGCATCACAGACAAAAAATGGTCACTATATCGTAGTCATAATGATGTATGCATTTAAACTACTCCTCCAGGGCTACTTCATGAATCTAAAGAAATCATCTCCAAGATTCTTAGTGCTACTTAGTTGTGTCCCCAAGACAGAATTCACCTTACTTTCTCTGAGAGTTAAATAGCAGTGACTATAAGACTTGGTAATTGTTATCACATCAACAGGCCCAGAGATGTTCAGTAATTGGTCCAGAGTTTCATGGTTAGCTAAGGTCTGGGTCTTCTCTGGACATCTGTGTCTTGCCTCAGACATTTCTACTAGTAGAGGGAGGAATTCACAGCTCTTCCATCCAAAGCATGGACCACAGAAGAAAGGACATCCTGGTAGATTCCAGGGAACTTCTGCTGCTGAACTTGAGTTCTAAGTCAAAAAGTTGGGCACACAAGATCTTTGAACCATCGTGTCAATTTCAGCCTTGGTGGAAAGAATAGTGGATTATGGGGGTGGAATATCCTGAAAGGTCAAGGCCAATAGTAGGAATGGGCTAACTTTTCATCAAAGGGACAGACAGAGTGGATCAGAGAGATCCATATGGTCTCTGTCACAACTACTTAATTTTGTTGTCGTTGGGAGAAATTAGTGTCACAACTACTCAATTTTGCTGTTGTTGGGAGAAATTAGTGGGCTAGGTTTGACCTCTGGGCCTTAGTTTTCTGACTTCTGACTTAGATGATAATGCTGAGAAAATGCTCTGATTTCCTTCTAAAAGCAGTATACCTTAGCACCGAATGGAGACTCCAGTGTTTTCTCCAGAATGTAAAGGGCAGGAAAGGGAAGGTGGGTCTGTTCTCTGCTGAAAAACAGCACTAATGATTTGTAAAAACACCGCTATTGCTTTGTATGACATTTTCCCCTCTCATTGTGTGAGTTGAACATGCACTTATGTAAATAAACACTGACATCAATCCCTCATAAAACCCATAAGTACGAAATACAACTATGCACATCGATATCTGTAAGCTTGTGTAGCACCAGATGTGTGTTCTCAACACGTCTGAGCATACATGAGCACAGGCACCCAGAGCTCTCAGGAACCTTTCTGACTTGATCCCCAACTTGGGTGTCTCATATGATTTTTTTAAATTACAGCTATGCCTAAAAAGTCCCCAGATACCCAAACTCTTTACCTGATTCCATTTGTCAACTATTTCTTGCTGCAAAGAAACCTGAATATTGACACGAGCAGAAACAACATTCTGCATGAAAGGGTAGAAACTCCTTTCCATTCCTATCCCATTTCTGTGGGCTCCCTTGAGCAGTGGCTTAGAAGCAGCAGCTTTCCCACTTGCCCCTCTGTGCACAGGGCTGAGCTCCTGGCATGGAGAACCTTCCTTCTGTGGGCTCAGAGCCACACAGGAAATTGATTTCCAGGCTCCAGCACAAGGTTTCCTACTTCTGGGGCTACCTACATCGTGTTCCCTTTCAAAGGGAAAAAACTGGGGGAAGCTGCAGAGTCCAAGATATTCTGTTCTGTTTCCAAACACATTTCACATTTCACAGGGGTGAGTTGCTGTGAGAGTCCAGCTGATTTCTTTTCTGGCCTTTGCAGGTGAGGAGAAAGCACAATGGACAGGATTCCAGTAGTTTTTGATCCAGAACCCATTAAAATGATTGGCCCCTAATCTCCTGACCATTCTAAGAAGGCAGAATTTACTAGTCTTCAAGGATGTGGTGATATCCTTGGAGGGCACAGTCTCCTTGAATTGAGGCTGGGGCTGTTTTGGAGTGGGAATATGATCCTTTAATAGCAAAACTCTCCTCTTCCCTTCATTGAGTAGCAAAGGAGGAGGACCATCTCACCATACGTGGATACACCAGTAGATGCGCCTGTGATTCTCAGGTGACTTTGGGAATGCTTGTGGAACAGTGGCGTGATCAGTAATATCCTGTTCAAGGTGTTCGTGGCAGTTATATAAGCAGAGAGGGGAGAGGTTTGAGATTCTCCAAAGTATAGTAAGAGCTCCTGTCTATCCTAAGGGAGGCATGGGAAGCAGTGGAACTGAGGGCAATTCTCTACTCTTTTCTCTAATACTTATAAGATAATCTGCAGTCTTCAATATTCACTTCTCACTTCTTCCTTCATCATAAAAAAAGTTCTCAAAGTACCTACTATTTAAGAAAACTGTCAAATTTACTTACATAGCTATGCATTTAATTTGTTGACCTTAAACTAAGGTTTGTTAAACTGGGCGAGGCTTTAGAAAGTCTCTGAATTCCCTGAAACTTCATGCCAGTGGTCCTCAATCTTTTTGGCATCAGGGACTGGTTTCCATGAACCGGAGGAAAGGGGTTGGCTTTGTAATGATTCAAGCACATTACATTTATTGTGTACTTTATTTCTATTATTATTACATTGTAATATATAATGAAATTATTATGGAATTATTATTTTGATATGAGTCTGCAAGTGATTTATTATGGTCTCTGTGCAGTCAAATCTCACTGCTAATGTTTTCTGTATTTGCAACTGCTCCCCATCACCGCCTCAGCTCCACTTCAGATCATCAGGCATTAGATTCTCATAAGGAGTGCACAACCTAGATCCCTCACGTGTGTAGTTCGCAGGGATTTGTGCTTCTATGAGAAGCTAACGTCACCACTGATCTCACGGCAGGTGGAGCTCAGGCAGTAATGCGAGCAATAGGGTGTGACTATAAATACAGATGAAGTGTTGCTCCTTTGCCCGCTGCCCACCTCCTGCTGTGTGCCCAATTCCTAATAGTCCAGGGTTGGGGACCTCAGCTGGATGCACATTATAAAGGGATTTGTGTGTCTGTGTGTGTGCGTGTGTGTGTGTGCATATATGAATTTGTATGCATGCAACTGTGAGGAGATGTGGTTATCTCTATAGCTTTGATCAAATTTGCTAGGAGATCTGTAATGTCCAAAGGTTAAGAACTATCTTCTGAAGCCAAAGGGTTCTTGTCTTAGTGGTTAAATTTCAAGTTCTATGGCAGATGGGTGTAGAGAGGCTTTTGGGTGCTGTGGGCTCGATACTCCTCACTGCCCTGCATGTACAGTCTCACCCTCTGGCCTCTAGATAAGACAGGCATATGTGATAGAAGCGCCCAGTTACCAAGGGGTGTGATGCTTTATAGCAAAGAAGGGACTGATCTAACTCCATGGGGTTTTGATCTGGTATGGCAAGGCTAAAACTAAATATATCTAAATACATGTTCAAGCTGGGTATGAAATATCTTCACTATTTTGCAAAATATAGAAACAGTAATAAGCTTTAGTTCTAAACATCTCACATGTAATTAATCCAGCTAATTCTTACAACCACCCTAGGAAGTAAATGCTGTAGTACGTTCACTTCATTTTACAGCAGAAGGAACTGAGGCAAAAGAAGGTAAATAACTTCACTCGCAGCTGCTCCATGAATGTTTTTGTTTGTTTGTTTGTTTTTATTTTTGTTTTTGTTTTCCCCACAGGTCCAGAGCAGATTCTCCCAGGGAAGTCAGTTTCCACCTCTGCCTCTGTGGTGCCAGGCTGGGTACACATTCCCACACTCAGCACCAGCTTGTCTTGATGAGTGGATGTGCCTTTCATGAGTCCACAGCTCCTCATTCTCTGATGTTATTCTCATGACCACACCCCTGGTGGCTTGGCCTGCCAGGTCTCTGCTGCCCAAATAATCTAGCAAGAACACCCTCCACACTGATGCCAGATCCCCTGCTTGGCCCTGTCGACTCCCGTTGGGAGTGTCATGCCAAAACTGGGACCTGGCTTGCCCTGCCCACTGTCTCAGCCAAGGCTCCGCCAGAGGGAAGGCCACTATTTCTTTCCTCCACACGACTATAGCATTATAGGGTGTCTTTCTGATAGGATTGCCACTTAGTATTATTTTTCTTTCCCTCTTTCAGAACCCAGAAGGAATTGTCTGATAGTAGAAGTTCAGAGGAAACTCTGGGGTCCTGTGTCTGAGGGGTTTCTGGGTGTGTTGGGAGGACGGGTGCCACCAATGGCAGTTGTGTGACAGCAGCAAGTCGTTTTACCTCTCTGAGCTCCCATTTCCATCTCTTTAAAAGGAAAAGTAGGATAATAATACTTACTCTGGAGGTTGTTGTAAAGATTAAATGAGATCATGCAGATGAAAATTGACTGGTACATACATGCTGAGCACAGTTTCTGAGAGTTTTAAGCACTGAGTTTATGATTGCTATTTATTACTGAGGTGCAGAAAATGAGAGGTCACTGAGGGCTGGGGAGCTAAGGGTGGGGATTTGTGGGTTCTGATATTCACAGAGGTAGAGAAAATAATCCCAGAACAGGGAAAATCCAGAGACAAAGACAAAGAGCGAGGTGTGCCAGACAGCGTGGAGAGATGGAGGTTTCCACAGTGACTGGGTTAGGGCAGGAGGGACAGGTATGGTGGGAAGAACAGATGAGGGATTTTTTTAAACTAAAGGTAAAGTTTAGGTCTTTAGTAGGTAGATAATTGGAACTCATTTTTAAAGTTTCTGAACAGAATGAAAATGTGGTACAAATGTTATTAAATGGCATTTGAGAAAGATTAATCACACAGAATGTGCAGAAAAGATATGTGGCAGAGACTGTCATGAATTCTCTTATTGTCAGAGACAGAGT
>CAUYQG010006317.1:0-11756 GCA_963574415.1 Tarsius wallacei
CCTGTAGTTCCAGCTACTTGGAAGGCTGAGGCGGAAGGATCGCCGGAGCCCAGCAGGTCGAGGCTGCGGTGGCCGGGAGCGGCCACTGCACTCCAGTCTGGGCGACAGAGTGAGACTCCAACTCAAAAAAACAAAAACAAACAAACAAAAAAACTTCAAAAGCACATGCCATAAGATATACTATTGATAAATGGGACTTTATCAAACTGAAAAGCTTATGCAAAGCAAAATAAACTATCAACAGAGTGGAGAGACAGCCTACAGAATGGGAAATAACATTTGCCAACTGCATATCTGTCAAAGACCTAACATCCAGGATCTACAAGTAACTCAAACATGCCTAAAGGAAGAAAAACAAAACAAAAAAACATCCCCACTGAAAAACAGGCAAAAGATGTGAATAGACACTTCTCAAAAGATGACTTGTAGGCAGCCAACAGACACATGAAAAAATGCTCAGCTTCACTAATCACCAGAGAAATGCAAATCAAAAATATGCTGAGATACTACTTAACTGCAGTAAGGATGACCATCATTAATAAAATAAAAAGAAAAGATGCTGGCAAGTTTGCAGAGAAAAGGGAATGCCTCTCCACTGTTGGTGGAATGTAAACTATTTCAACCTCTATGGAAAACAGTGTGGCAATTCCTAAAAGGACTAGAAATTGACCTTCCATATGACCCAACAATCTCCCTTCTGGGAATATACCCAGAAGAACGTAAGTCACTCTACCAAAAAGACAGTTGTACACACATTTTTTTGCACCACTACTCACGAGAGCAAAAATGTGGAACCAACCATGCTGCCCATAAAAACTGCACTGGATTAAATAAAATGTGATATACACACATGACAGAATATTGCACAGTCATAAGGAACAAAATTGTGAACTTCACAGGAACTTGGATGGATTTAGAGTCTATCATACTCTGTGATCTATCACAGAAACAAAGAACAGAGTATCACATGTTCTCACTCAGAAGTGACCATGAACATTTATCATAACACAATAAGAAATGGATTGGCAATAGCAAGACACTGCCAGGTGAAGGTGGGTGGAGGGGCACATACCATCAATTAGGGTATCTGATCTCAAACCAGGCGAAATAGGGACATAAGGGAGGCACAAACTTTGCCTGTATAATGGTCACTTGTGTACTTAATTCTGAATTGTACCCCACATCTTCAAAATAAAATGAAAAAATTTAAAACAGATTTTGGCTCAAACTGGTCCCACATAATTTTACAATGTTTCAGAGCAAAATTCAAAAATAGTTAAGACATGCAAAAAAGAAAAAAAAAAAAAACAGCACCCAACACAGTAAAATTTATAAGTTCTGGTATTGTTATACATTGGATTGTGTCTCCCTCCTGTATTCCCACAAAAAGTATGTTGATGTCCTGACCCCTGATACCTGTGAAGGCCAACTTATTTGGAAATAGAGTCTTGGTAGATGTAATCAAGTTAAGATGAGGTCATCAGAGTGAACCCTAACCCAGTGACTAACAACCCTACGAGACAAGAAAAATTTATAATAGGGTACAACAGAGGGAAAATAGCTACATGGAAACAGAGTCAGAGTGTGGAGTTATACAACCACAAGTCAGAGAATATATGGGGATACCAGAAACTAGAAAAACACAGAATAATAATTCCATAGAGGCTTTGGAAGGAGCTTGAACTTGCCAACATCTTGGTCTCTGACTTTCAGTTTTCAGAAAGGTGAAAGGATAAATCTCTGTTGTTTTAAGCTACTCAGTTCATGGTACATTGTTACTCTTCTAAGCCACGCTTGGAAATTAATATAGGCAACTAATACAAAATTACCAAGCATACAAAGAAGAGTACTATATATATTTCAAGTGACTCAGATGATAAAATTAGTAGAGAAGGATGATGAAACATCTACTGTAAATATACTTCAAAGTATACTTAAAGGAATGCATGCACATGGTGAGATATAGAAACATAAAAAGGATTACATCAGGCTTCCAGAGAAGTAAATTATAATATCTGAAGTAAAAAATAAAGTAGGTAGGATTAATGGTAATTGACACACTACAGAGGAAGTAAAAAGATTAGTGAACATGAAAGCATAACAATAGAAAAAAATCCAGAATGAAGTAAAGAGAGAAGAGGAATAAAAAATGAACCAAGTATCAGTATTCTGCAGAATAAAATTAAGTAGATGTGTAATTAATTAGAGTTCCATAATAGGAGGGAGAATATAAGGCAGAATAAAATGTGATGCTTAAGTTTCCCAAATTTGATGCAAACTATAAACTACAGAGTCAAGAAGTCCAATAAACACAAAGCAGAAGACATGGGGGAGAAAAACTGTACCAAGGCACATGATAATCAAACCGCTTAAAATTAGTGATAAAAATACAATTATTAAAGCAGCCAGAAAAGAAGACACATACTAAGGATCAAAGGTAAGAATGAGCACAGAAATCTTAATGAAAGCAATAAGAGTCAGAAAATTGAGCAATGACATATTTAAAGTATTCACAAAAATAATCAACAAGAAGAATAAAGTTGTAACCTAAAATTCTATATCCAATAAAAATAATTTTCAGCCTCCATTTTTTTCTGTACTAGTCTTTAAATATCAAACATCATGTCTCCCCACTCTGCCTTCATTTATTACACTTTAATAAAAAGGATTCATTTCCAGGTTAGCTGACATAGTTAAATTCATTCTTAACTGAAAAACATCGTACTTGCTGTCCCTTTGCCTAGAATGTTCTTTTTCAAGACTTTTGAATCCTGACTTCTATCATTATATAAGTCTAAGTCTGGGCCTTTTTTATTACCCTAGCTATGAAGACTGATATGATGAAAACAAATCAAAATTGATTTAACAAGTTTACAGAGCTTTATTTAGGGAATATGTGAACATTCTTTCCCAGAACACAAGGAAAGACTCAAAATTTTGATTACTATAAAAAAACCCAGGAATTATAAATTATTCAAGAACTGTATGTCAGTCAAGTAGGTTATCTAGTGATAAACTTATTTCACTAATAGACTGATGGGATTTGTTGGTGGCTGTGAGAAATAAGAAAAGTTAAGAATAGCTCCAAGTTTGTTTGTCTTCTTTTTCACCTGAGTGACAATGTGAATGAATTGTGATGAACTTAGAAAAAACTATGGGAGAAATGCTTTAGGAGGAGAAAATTAAGAGTTTTCGATATATAAAGTTTGAGATATCTATTAGACACCCAGGTGGTGATGTCAAGTAGGCAGTTTGATACAAAAATCTAGAGGCCAGAAACAAAGTCAAAGTTAGAGATATAAATGAGTAAGCTATCAGCACATATATACATATATACAATATGTATATGTATCATGAACTGAGTAGCTTAAAACAACAAAGATTAATTCTTTCACCTTTCTGAAAACTGAAAGTCAGAGATCAAGATGTTGGCAAGTTCATGCTGCTTCCAAAGCCTCTATGAGATTATTCTGTGTTTTTCTAGCTTCTGGTAGCCCCAAATATTCCCTGACTTGTGAATTCATAACCCACACTCTGGTTCTGTTTCCATATAGCTATTTTCCCTGTTGTACCCTATCCCTGAAAAGACTAACTTTTGGGGTAAATTATTTAAAAACTTAATAATTAAGCGTATAAATAGAAACTAGCAAAAGAGACTGATCAAAGAGAGACACATATTCACCCCCAAAGAACTAGCAATACTAACCTTCAGGGGAAAATAATGCTTCAAGAAGGAAGTACACAAAGGTATCAAATACGACGGATAATTTTAAAAGCCAAGAACTGATAGTTGATCATTGATTTTGTCATGGCGGCAATCTGTGCAAGGGCAATGCTAAAAAGTAGAAGGAATGTGCTGTTTACTATTGGTGTGGACTCAAAAGCATGAGCCAAAAGGAAGGTAGTAGCACTCTATATTCTAAAACAAAAAAGCATATGCAAAAATTTTTTTAATTATTTGGAAATTAAAGTTGTGCCCATAAATAAGCAAAAGGAAGCACTAATAAAAACCTTCAGAATAAAAAGAGAAAAACAAAAAAGAAAACAGCATTTTAGACTACAACTATGTAGAATAACCTGTATAAAACATATATATGTCCAATGATACTCATCTAGGATTTCCACCTATTCTGGAAAATGAAGCAACACAAGCTATGAGTCAGAAATATGTTCAGTAGGAAGCTTAAAAAAGCAATAAATACTGGCTTAAATAAATGATGACTTTGTTGGTTTTAGCCAATCCATATCAGTATCAAGTCATCAAGGGCCTTTGATACAGCTTAGTGATGTCATCAACACACTTAAGCTCTTTCTCGTTCTTCTGCTTGCTATTCTTTGCATTTGTCTTCTATTCTCAAGGTCCAGGCCTCTGGTATCTCCAATCATAGGACCTGTGTTTGTGGTGAGAAGAATGATTTGGGACCTTGAGCAAGGTACTCAAAACACATGGTATATCCACTAGACAGAACCATCCCTAGGTACAAGGAAACTGAAGTTGAATACTTTATTATAGCAACTACAGGAGAGGAAGATAAGTGAAAAGAGACTGTGAAAGGCTTATGGGTAACTAATTCACAGTTTGTATACACAAAATATAAATAAAGCAAGCATTTAACTCAAGGGGATATGAATTAAAAAGTAAGGAGTATGTGAAATATGGGAAACAATAATAAGAGGATAAGAAAAAAAATTTAAAATTAAAGAGCATAAAATTAAGAATGGTTCTTTAAAATAAATTATTAAATAGAACCCCACCATAGTCCTGCTGAATTTAAAATAAAAGAGATAAATAAACATTTTAAATCTCAAAAGAAATACAATGCAAAACAATATGAAATACACCAGACAATTTAATGTACTATTTCAAATATTTGGAATTTTTAAAGTTGAGATGGCACTTATAATTTTTTAAGAAAAATTGTATCATTAAAATGTACACAAGGAAAGATGAATTGGCTTTAGACCTAAGTTGAAACAAAAATAAAAAAGGAAAGATTAAAAAATACCTGAATAGATCATTAGCCTTGGTGAGAGACGTGTAAAAGATAGTCAAATATTTGCCTTTCCGGAGACAGCAGTCTCAAATTATTTTATTGGACATTTCATAAAATTTTCAAGAAAATGAGAATCTCTATGTTATTTAAATTTTTTTAGAGCTTAGGAGATCATGAAAAACTTCTAATTTCCTAATCTAGGGCCTCATTCCATACCAAAATTGGACAAAAATATTTCTACATTACTTATAAATACAGATAAAATATTATTATATATTATCAAACTGATTACATGAGCATAATTACAATTATATACTCCAGCCAAGTAAGATTTATTTTAGAAACATGAGACAAGCTTAAAATTGGGAAATTTATTAACACTACTTACTTTATTAATATGTTAGACCAGCTAGGCTGAAGCCTGTAATCCCAGAACTATGGGAGGCTAAGGTGAGGAGATTGTCTGAGCCTGTGGGTTTGAGACCAGCCTGGGCAACTTGGTGAGACCTCATCTCTACAATAAATAAATACTTAAAAAAACTTAGCTGGGCATGATAACACATACCTGTAGTTCCAGCTACTTGTTAGGCTGAGGCAAAAGTTTCATCTGAGCCCACCAGGTGGACGCTGGAGTGGCTGTGAATGTGCCATTGCACTCTAACCTGGGCGACAAAGTGAGATTCCAACTCCAAAAAAATAAAAAAATAAAAAAAACAAAAAACCTTTACAAATCTCAATGGGGAAAAATGATATTTTAGAGATAAGAATGTTGAGATATATAGTGGTTAAGGAACATGGTCAAAATAAAATCATATATGAAACAGCTAATATAGAATGGTAGGTCTTTCTCACTCTGAAGATCGTTCTTGTTTGTTAGACAATATATCGTTGTTGCCAGGTCCTGGATAGTTTTGAGTAAATCATAAGTTGTTTAAATATAATATTAAATGATTGAATCATTTAGCATGTGGCAGAAAATCTGGAAAAAGAGTTTCTCTTTTTTTAATAATAAGTCAAAACCTTTCCCAGAAAACCACCACCAAGCATACTTTTATGTCTTACCGACCATAACTGGATCAGTGGAGCCCCATGGTTGTTAGAAACAGCAACATGGCAACATGGTGGCTTTTGAAGGCTCTCTGTGGAGCATGCCAGGGAACAAGGGGAGGGAGTTGCTATCAGGAAACTAAGCAATGTCTGTAACGGTGACATTGATTTTGACGGTTGTGCAATTATAACTTTAGCACCCCTCCCTCCCTGAGGCAATCAGTGAAACACAATACAAGGTGAGAAACATCTGATTTTTAGTCAACGAGCCCACTCACTTTGGGTCATTTCTCTGTTCTGAATTATTTCCATGATACACCAACCTCCATAACGCTGTCATGGATACCATATGAACTGCTAGTTTGGCAAATGTGTAAGAATAATCTGTTTTAAAATGTAATCATTTATCAGAGAGCCAATGACAGTTTTATTGAATTAGATACATAAAATGGTTTATAGTCGGAGGACACTGTAGGGCAAATCACTAGTCGTGGTAATTACTCTTGTGTGATGTGCCTCACACATCAGGAAGTAAAATACTGTGAAGATAGGAACAGCAGAAGCAATATATGAGTGCTTCAAAATCATTATAGGCAACTTTTCTTTGTTTCACTCTAGAATGTCACACTTAATGTATTATAAATATGTGACATGAAAGGAATATCTTATGCTACAGGACCCAATCTATACTCCTTGAAAAGCTGATCTCAGCCGGGCTTGGTGACTCAGCCTGTAATCCCGCGCCTTGGGAGGCTGAGGTGAGTTGATTGCCTGAGCCCGCGGGTTCGAGACGTGCCCGGGCAACTTGGCGAGACCTCATCTCTACAATAAATCAAAAACTAGCCGGGCGTGGTAGTGCGTGTCTGTAATTCCGGCTACTCAGAAGGCTGAGGCGGAAGGATCGCCGGAGCCCAGCAGGTCGAGGCTGCGGTGGCCGGGAGCGGCCACTGCACTCCAGTCTGGGGGATCGAGTGGGACTCCAACTCAAAAAACAAAAACAAAAACAAAACAAAACAAAAAAACTCAAAGAACCAAGACTGACATTCAATGGGTGTTTTTGACAACTTCCCACTAGATAATATACTTCTTCAAAAATCCAGTATACTTGAAATAATAATAAAAAAACTTGTCACATACAAATACTTAATCTAAATATGGACAAAAATGCATTGCTATTTTTAAAAAACGTATTCAAAACAGCTTCATAACAGAGGGAGGCAGATGTTGACACATTACCTTGATTATCTCAAAAGATTTAAGATGCCCCACCCTCTGGCACTTCTGGTTTTTCAGAAGGGTTATATATGCCTCTAAGGTAAGAGAGTGACAACATTCCAAATGGTCCCTCTCATTCCTCTCTGGCATTTTAGGGTCTGGCTAGGAAGAAAAACATGCTAACATCAGAAAACAATATTCTACTCAAGAAAGCAGAACTTTTGCACATTTGTTAAAGAAAGCTGCTTTTGTTATTATTTTTATTTACCAAAGTTCTAAAATCAAGGTATAAAAACTAATCTTATTTTACTGAATTCCAATATTAAGCAATATAAGACTTATTACCAGTATCTCAAATTAAGCTTTTCTCAGTTGAAGGTAAAATATATTACTGAAATATTTGGATTCCTATAACACATGTGTTTTATACACACAGACACATACACAACACAGGCTAAGTTGTGCCTCTCCAAAATTTGTACGTTGAATATGAGGTACTAGCATGTGATTACTAGGAGACAAGGTCTCTAAAGAGGTAATTAAGTTAAAATGAGGTGATTAGGGTAGACTTTGACCCAATAATACTGGTGTCCTTATAAGAGGAAATCTGGATACAGATGAGTCAGAGATAAGGTAATGTGAAGAAGGAGAGATGCTTCAGAAGAACCCAACTCTGCTCACACGTTGATATCAGACTTTGTGGCTCCAGAGTTGTAAGGAAAGAAATTTCTGTTGATTAAGCCACTCAGTCAGTGATACTTTGTTACGGTAGTCCTAACAAACTAACACAACATGCTAACTACTTATTACTTTTAAAGACTATTGGAACGACTCGATGTCATCTAACTGGAGGTAAGGGGATCAAAGCCTTTCCCTAACCATGAGAGCACCATGACATACTATTTCTCAGAATGCACTGCTTTGCCTTATCAGTCTGCTTTTTTCAGCTACACCACAGACAGCATTATACAAAACAGACTGGTTTTGGAACATTTTTAGAGAATGGCAATTTCAGGATCCTTTGAGAAAAGATGTTTTGAGTTATCCTGAAATATATGAACAGAGCACTTAAAAAAATTACAATGGTGCTAAGGGATCAAGATGCTTACTTATCCAATTCTGTCAATACAGATGTTAAAGTAGGTCTCAAGAGACCAAGTCTGTAATTAAGCTAATACTTTTTTTTTTTTTTTTTTTTGAGTTGGAGTCTCACTCCGTCGCCCAGACTGGAGTGCAGTGGCCGCTCCCGGCCACCGCAGCCTTGACCTGCTGGGTTCCGGTGATCTTTCCGCCTCAGCCTTCCAAGTGGCTGGAACTACAGGCGTGCGCTACCACCCCGGCTAATTTTTTGATTTATTGTAGAGATGAGGTCTTGCCAAGTTGCCTGGGCGGGTCTCGAACCCGCGGGCTCAGGCAATCCACTCACCTCAGCCTCCCAAGGCGCGGGATTACAGGCTGAGCCACTGAGCCCGGCTTAAGCTAATACTTTTAAGGTTAATATTGATAACACTGTAGTATTCTGTTCAAGTGCACAGTACACTATTCATATTCAAAGTAGCTTCTAGGATACTAGATTATCTGGACTTACGCTTAGTACAAGAGCTAATAATGATATAATTATACTATCAACAGTAATCACCACCACCTCAGAGTTCTACGGCAAAGTTTTCTAAGAGAAAGTTCAAACATTAATAGTAATAATAATAAACATTTATTGAGCTAAACAATGTGTGCCAGACAGTGTTGTAAGTACTTGACATGTACAAGTATTAACTAATTCGATCTTCACAACCACCCTAGGTTACAGATGCCATAACTATCACCAACAAATTCATTGTCCTCATCCCCATTTAACAGATGTGAAACCTGAGCCGCAGAGGCTCAGTAACTTGCTCAAAGTCTCACAGCTAGTATGTGGCAGGAATGGGATTTGGACCCAGGTAAACTGACTCTAGGGTAACTGACTCCTTGGTAACCACTGCTCACATCTGATATTCTCATTTTATCAGCCTCAGTAATTGAATGGTGGAAAAACCTCAGCTAAAGCATGATTCACAAAGCTGGAGGGGACCTCAGAAACAATCTAATTCAGCACTCTCATTTTACAGATGAGTACTGAGGCCAGAGTTTTTACGTGAATACTGTTAAATAGAACTAGGTCTGGCATTACTGTCTTTTTAAGATCAGTCTAATCTACTTTCTGGAACACCACACAGATATCAAGTTTTTATTTTGTTTCGTTCTAAGACTCATGCATCTCTGGTGTGTGTGTGTGTGTGTGTGTGTGTGTGTGTGTGTACATCTGTCTCTTTCTCTCACCGTCTTTCTTATATGTTGCCAGCAAGATTTAGATATCTATTTTAAAGAAAAGGAGGAAGAAGCCTTATGCCCATAAACAAACATTCAAACATCTCTCCCCCCAAACGAGGACATTAGCACAAAGCTATTAAAAACAGGTCTGTCTACCTGGGTATCTGTTTACACCCTTTCAAATACTCTCTTGGAGACAAGACCAAACCAGAAGAACTACATTAGTTAAGCTGCTGGAATGGATGCTAATGAAAATGAATAATAGTTTTTATATTAACATAATTTTTTTCATTGAAAAGTTTTAAAAAGATATATCTTTTAACATCTGAATATTACCAGTAGATTGAATCGTTTCAATAATATTTGTTGGTTTTATTTAGTTTAAATGAAGCTGTAACATGATTTCATATATGTATATATCATATGTATCTGTCTGTCTCTATCCGTTCATCAGTCCCCTAAATGTTTGCTTTTCTGAAAATAATGCCACCATGATTTGTAAGATACCACAACAAGAGAACCTGTAAGTTGATTTTATTTCCAGCAAAATGATTCATGGACCAAAATTCTAGAGCCAGCCCAGAAAGTAAAAACACTTCAGATGCTAGTGTAGGATGAAGTCATTGACTCCACTGGGATTCCAAACGGGGCAGAAAACTCCACGGAGTATAGCAAGAAGGATGAACTATTCCAAATGGGGCAGAAAACTCCACGGAGTATAGCAAGAAGGATGAACTACAATACAGTTAAGGCATCCGTGTTCTAGCTATGCCCATAACCTGACTTTTCATGAACTGCAAAAAACTTCACACAAGCCTCTGACAGAAACATGACTGGTGGTGATGTTTTGTCTTCTATATGTTGTCTTCTAAGTCAGAAGATTGATTAAAAAAAATTTAACAACTTGGTATCAGGTGAACATTACCAACGACACGCCTAGCTACTGTATTTGTTCCAAGTTCTCTGAGGATGATAATCTGCTGGGAGACTGTGTTACAGCGGCATGGATTTTGGAGTCTGACAGAGCTGGGTTTAACAGCCTGACCCTGCTACTTGTTCCTTGTTCCACTTAACCTCTGAGTTTTAATTCTTCATCTACAAAATGGGGTAATAATGCACACTGTGTAACAGGAGGCTGGATGGTTCAAATGAGTTAGTAACTGGACAATTCTCTCATTTCTCATCTTTGAAGAACATACACACTTGGTTTCAACTGCAAGAATAATGAAGTTTTCTTTTGTCCAGTGGGCCATCACTGTCTATCATTCATATGTCTAGTTTACAAATTAAGATAAATTTACTTCTTCTGACTTGGTAGGCTGGTCTGCTCCAAAAAGAAAGAGATAGTCTGATCGTTTCTAGGAAAGTTAGTTTAGGGAACATATTCAACACATGTCCAGACCAAGAATCTACATAGTACTTGGGAAAAGAAAAGGACATTCTGTCTAGATTAGCTTTTTGTGCCTTTAACACAAAGGTGAAAAGCACGCCTTTGCTTCCACTGTATTTTTTCTAATCAGGTCAAAGTTTTCACTTGGAATGACTGAGAAGTGGGTTTTCTAAAAATATCACAGCTATTTTCACATGAAGTTAAATTAAATGCACAATGGCTATGTATCTACACTTGTAACTCAAAGCAGTTACTACATTCTCTTGTATCAATTCATTTATTTACATATCTGCCTTCTGTCTCACCAGACTCTGAACTCATCTGGACACCTACTCTGTCTATTCAACTTGATGAAACTTAGTGCCTAGCAGTCTCTGATTCAAAGGCATAATTTTAAAAAGCTGGTTGGAAGAAACATACAAGACCTTCAATCCCAGGCAACACAATTCGACTTGACCTTTTAGAAATGAGAAGTCATTATGTATTTTTGTACCTAGGTGAATATCATAATGAAAGTACACTTTTAGAAAGGTAAAGCTTACAGTAGAGTGCTGACTGAACTGCAGTACAGATATGAGGTAAAAATGCATGAAATAGCATGGTGGTAGTAAGAATGGAAAAGACTGTCAGGTGTGGTGGTTCATGCCTGTAACTCTAGCACTTTGGGAGACTAAGGCAGGGGGATCGCTTGAGGCCAGGAGCTTGAGACCAGCCTGGGTAACATAGCAAGACCCTATCTATCTCCACCAAATAATTTCAAAAATTTGCTGGGAGTGGTGACATGTGCCTGTAGTCCCAGT
>CAUYQG010006322.1:0-10063 GCA_963574415.1 Tarsius wallacei
GTGCCTTTGGGAGGCTGAGGTGAGTGGATTGCCTGAGCCCACGGGTTCGAGACCCGCCTGGGCAAGTGAGACCTCATCTCTACAATAAATCAAAAACTAGCCGGGCGTGGTAGCGCACACCTGTAGTTCCAGCTACTTGGAGGGCTGAGGCGGAAGGATCGCCGGAGCCCAGCAGGTCGAGGCTGCGGTGGCCGGGAGCAGCCACTGCACTCCAGTCTGGGCGACAGAGTGAGACTCCAACTCAAAAAAAAAAAAAAAAAAAAAAAAATCCCTGTCTTTCTTTACCCATCTGAATACACCCATACATATTCCCCTTGTAAGGCTCATTCCCAAATAAATGTCCTTTTCTTTTAGAGAGTCTCCCTTGCTGTTATTAGATTTGACATAGCCTTTTCAGTTTGTCTTCTTCCACTTAGCAATGTACATTTAAGTTTCCTCCATGTCCCTTAGTGGCTTGATTGCGTATTTCTTTTCAGCACTGAAATAATTATTCATTTTCTGAATATACCACAGATTATTTATTCATTCATTTACTGAAGGGCATCTTGGATCTTTGTAAGGTTTAGCAAGTGTGAACAAACCTGTTACAAACATCTGTGTGCAGAAGTTGTGTGAAGATAGGTTTTCAACTTGGCATTGGGTAAGCACCAAGGAATGCAATGACTGAATCGTGTGGTAAGAGAATGTTTAGTTTTGTGAGAAACTGTCAAACTGTCTTGCAAGGTGGTTGTCTCATTTTGTATTCCTACCAGCAATGGATGAAAGTTCCTGTTGCTTCACATCCTCGCCGGCATTTGGTGGGGTCAGTAGTTTTTATTTTTCCATTCTAATAGGTATGTAGTGTTATTCCATTGGTGTTTAATTTGTAATTCCTCAATGACATATAATGTTGGACTTTTCATGTACTTACCTGCCATTTGTACATCTTCTTTGGTGAGATGTCTGTTCAGATCTTTTACCAAAGTTTTAATTGGGTTGTTTGTTTTCTTACTATTGGGATTGAAGAGTTCTTTGTAGGTCGGGCTCGGTGGCTCAGCCTGTAATTCCAGCACTTTGGGAGGCCAAGATGAGTGGATTATCTGAGCCCAAGTGTTCAAGACTAGCCCAGGCAACTTGGTGAGGCCTCGTCTCTACAATAAATTTTAAAAATTAACTGGAGATTGTAGCGTGTACCTGTAATTCCGGCTACTTGGAAGGCTGAGGCAGAAGGATCGCTGGAGACCAGCAGGTTGATGCTGGGTTGGCCGTGAGTGTGCCACTGCACTCCAGCCTGGGCAACAGAGTGAGACTCCAACTGAAAGAAAAAAAAAGTTATTTGTGTGGTTTGCACAACAGTCCTTTATCAGATATGTCTTTTGCAAGTAGTTTCTATCAGTCTGTGGCTTATAGACACCTTCTCCTAACAATGTCTTTCACAGAGCAAAATATTTTTTAAAATTATGTCCAGCTTATCAATTATCTCCTTCATGGATTGTGCTTTTTGTGTTGTATCTAAAAAGTCACTGTGATGCCCAAGGTCATCTAGATGTTCTCCTATGTTATCTTCTATAAGTTTTATTGTTTTTTGTTTTATATTTAGATACATGATCCATTCTGAGTTAATTTCTGTGAATGGTATAAGATCTGTGTCTAGATTTATTTCTGTTTCTTGCATGGAGATGGATGGTTGTTTTAGCATCGATTGTGAAAAGATTGCCTTTCTTCCTTAGTCAAAGTTCAGTTGACTATATTTACATGTGTCTGTTTCTGGGATATCCATTCTGTTCTATTTATCTATTTGTTCTTTCACCGATACCATACTGTCTTGATTACTGTAGATTTATAGTAATTCATGAAGTTGGGTTGTATCAGTCATGTGATTTAGTTCTTCCATATTGTATTGGCAGCTCTGGGTATTTTGCCTCTGCATGTAAACTTTAGAATCAGTTTGTTGATATCCACAAAATAACTATCCAGGATTTTGACTGGGATTGCACTAGATCTACAGATCAATTTGGAAAGAATTGACATTTTAATAGTATTGAGTTTTTCTGTCCATATACATTTAGTTTTTCCTTGATTTCTTTCGTCAGAGTTTTGTAGTTTTCCTCATGTAGATCTTGTACTTATCTTGTTAGATTTATACCTAAATATTTCATGAGGGGGTGCTAATGTAAATAGTATTGTGTTTTTAATTTGATATTTCACGTTATTGTTACAAGTAAATAGGAAAGGGATTGACTTTTATATTTTAACTTTGTACCCTACAACCTTGCCATAATTATTTCTTGTTCCAGAAGGTTGTTTTGGCAATAATTTCAGATTTTCCAGATAGACAATCATATCATCTGTAAACACAGTTTTGTTTCTTCCTTCTTAGTCTCTATACCTTTTATTTCCTTTTCTTGTCTTATTGCATTAGCTAGGACTTCTAGTATCATGCTAACTAGAAATGGTATGAGTGGAAAGTTATGCATTATTCCTGACTTTAGTGTGAAAGCACCTGGTTTCTCATCATTGATTTTTTTATTTTTTTATATTTATTTATTTATTTTAGTAGGAGTCTCACTCTGTCACCCAGGTTGGAGTGCAGTGGCATGCTCACAGCCACCACAGCCTTGACCTGCTGGGCTCAGGCAATCCTTCCACCTCAGCCTTCCAAGTAGCTGGAACTACAGGTGTGTGCCACCATGCCCAGCAAAATTTTTTTTATTTGTTGCAGAAACAAGGTCTTGCCAATTTGCCCAGTCTAGTCTTGAATGCCTGGGCTCAGGCAGTCTTCTCGCCTCTGCTTTCCAAAGTGCTGGGATTATAGGCGTGAGCCACTGTACCGGTCTCATCATTAATTCTTATATCAGCTGTAGATTTTTTGTTTATGTTCTTATCAAGTTAAGAAAGTTTCCCAGCTGGGCTAGGTGACTCAGCCTGTAATCCCAGCATTTCGGGAGGCTGAGGTGAGTGGATTGCCTGAACCCGTGGGTTTGAGACCCGCCTGGGCAACTTGGTGAGACCTTATCTCTACAATAAATCAAAAAATTAGCCGGGTGTGGTAGTGCACGCCTGTAGTTCCAGCTACTTGGAAGGCTGAGGTGGAAGGATTGCCGGAGCCCAGCGGGTCAAGGCTGCAGTGGCTGGGAGTGGCCACTGCACTCCAGTCTGGGTGACAGAGTGAGACGCCAACTCAAAAAAAAAAAAAAAAGAAAGTTTCTCTTGATCCCTCAAGTGCTGACAGTTTTATCATGAACTGGTATTGGATTTTACAAATGCCTTCTCTGCAATTATTGATATGATCATGCAATTTTTCTTCTTTAGCTGATTGATGTGATGGATTATATTAATTTTTTTTTTTTTTTTGAGTTGGAGTCTCATGCTATTGGCCAGGCTGGAGTGCAGTAGCACGCTCATGGCCACCCCAGCATCGACTTGCTGGGCTCAGGAGATCCTTCTGCCTCAGCCTTCCAAGTAGCCAGAACTACAGGCATGTGCTACCATGCCTGGCTTATTTTTTTATTTATTGTAGAGATGAGTTGCCCAGGCTGGATGAGTTGCCCAGCCAAGTTGCCCAGGCTGATCTTGAATTCGTGGACTCAGGCAATCCTCTCACCTTGGTCTCCCTAAGTACTGGGATAACAGGCTTGAGCCACCACGCCTGGCCTATTAATTGATTTTTGAACATTGAACCAGCCTTGTACAACTGGAATAAATCCCACTCTATATCATGTACAATTCTCTTTATACACTGTTAGATTCTATTTGCTAATTTTTTTTTTTTTTTTTTGAGTTGGAGTCTCACTCAGTCGTCCAGACTGGAGCGCAGTGGCCGCTTCCAACCACTGCAGCCTCTACCTGCTGGGCTCCGGCAATCCTTCCGCCTCAGTCTTCCAAGTAGCTGGAACTACAGGCGCTGGCTACCACTACCGGCTAATTTTTTGATTTATTGTAGAGATGAGGTCTCACCAAGTTGCCCAGGCGGTTCTCAAACCCACAGGCTCAGGCAATCCACTCACCTCAGCCTCCCAAAGCGCGGGATTACAGGTTGAGCCACCGAGCCCAGCTATTTGCTAATATTTTATTAAAGATTTTTGCATCTATGTTCATAAGATATATTGTTTTGTGATTTTTCTTTCTCATAATATCTTTGTACGGTTTTGATATTAGGGTAATGCTGGCGTCATAAGATGACTTAGGAAGTTTTCCTTTTGTTTCTATCTTCTGATTTGAATTGTGTACAATCTCTTAAATGTTTTTTAGAATTTACAGGTGGAAACCACCTGAGGCTAGTGCTTTGGTTTGAAATGTTGTTAATTATTACTCCAATTTAACAGATATAAGAATATTCAGATTGCATATTTCCTCTTGTGTGAGTTTTGTCAGAGTGTGCTTTCAAGGAATTAGTCGATTTAAACTAGGTGATCAAATTTTTGGACATACAGCTATTCATAGTATTTCTTTATTATCCTTTTAATGTCCATGAAATCTGTAGTGACGTCCCTCCTTTCATTTCCAGTATTAACCATTTGTTTCTTCTCTGCTTTTTTTCTTAGTTAGCCTGACTAGAGATTTATCAGTGGTATTAATATTTTCAAATCATTAACTTTAGGTTTTGTTGATATCTATTGATTTTCTGTTTTCAATTTCACTGATTTCTGCTTTTTATTATTTCTTTTCTTCTGCTTACTTTGAATATGATTTGTCTTTTTTCTGTTTTTTTATGGTAGAATCTTAGGTTGTTTATTTTAGAACTTTTCTTATTTTCTGATTTGTGCATTCATTGATGTAAATGTCCACCCATGCACTGCTTTTGCTACATTTCTCTAATTTTGGTAATTTTTTCTTCATTTTTACTTAGCTCAAAGTTTTTTTTGTTGTTGTTGTTGCTCATGGCCACTGCAGCTTCGACCTGCTGGGCTTAGGAAATTCTTCTGCCTCAGCCTTCCAAGTAGCTGAAACTACAGAAGCACGCCACCACACCCAGCTAGTTTTGTGATTTTTATTGTAGAGAAGAGGTCTCACTAAGTTGCCCAGGCTGGTCTTGAATCCCTGGGCTCAGGCAATCCTCTCACCTTGGCTTCCCAAAGTGCTGGGATTACAGGCTGAGCCACCACGCCCGGCCAACTCAAAGTATTTTAAAATTCCTCTTTGACCCATATATTATTTAAAAGTATGTTGTTAATCTTCAGTATTCTGGACTTTTTGAGCTATCTTTCTGTTGATGGCTAGTTTAATTTTATTGTGGTATGACAGCAGCTATTGCCTTATTTCTATTGTTTTAAAACTGTTAATGTGTGTGGGGTTTTTTGTTTGTTTTTTTGAGTTGGAGTCTCATTCCGTTGCCCAGGCTGGAGTACAGTGGCACACTCACGGCCACCACAACATTGACCTGCTGGGCGCCGGCAATTCTTTCCGCCTCAGCCTTCCAATAGCTGGAACTACAGGCGCGCGCTACCACACCCAGCTAATTTTTTATTTATTGTAGAGACGAGGTCTCACCAAGTTTCCCGGGCTAGTCTGGAACCTGCAAGCTCGGCCTCCCAAAGTGCTGGGATGACAGGCTCAGTCAGCAAGCCCAGCCTAATGTGTATTTTATGGTCTAGAATGAGATCTTTCTTGGTGAATATTTTGTGTGAGCTGGACAGAATGTGTATTCTGTTATTGTTGGATGAAGTATTCTATAGATGTCAAGAATATCTAGTTGATTGTTGGTATTGTTTCTTGTTTGTTTTTTGAGTCAGGGTCTCACTGTTGCAGTAGCATACTCACAGTCACCACAGCCTCGACCTGCTGGGCTCAGGCAATCCTTTCACCTCAGCCTTCCAAGTAGCTGGACCCACAGGCACACACCACTATGCCCAGCTACTTTTTACATTTATTGTTGAGACGAGGTCTGGGCAAGTTGCCCAGGCTGGTCTCAAACCCCGGGGCTCAGACAATCCTCTTGCCTCTGCCTCCCTAAGTGCTGGGATTACAGGTGTGAGTCACTGTGCCTGACGGATGGTATTGTTGAGTTCAATTATGTCCTTATGGATTTTCTGCCTGCTTGGATCTGTCCATTTCTGATAGAGGGTTGTTTAAGCCTCCGGCTATAATAGCGGATTTGTTTCTTTTCTCTGCAACTTCTATCAGTTTCTGCCTCAAGTATTTTGATGCGTTTTGTTAAGCACATGCACACACTGAAGATGTTTATGACTTCTTGGAAAATCGACCCCTTGTCATTTTGGAAAACCCATCTTTACTCCTAATAACTTTGCTCTGAAGTCTGCTTTACCTGAAATTAGTGTAGCTACTTTCATTTTCTTCTGATCAGTATTTGTGTGCTGTATCTTTCTATATCCCTTTCCTTATAATCGATATGTGTCTTTATAGTAAACGTTAGTTTCTTGTAGACAACATATAATTGGGTCTTTCCCCCCCAGTTTTTAACAGTCTCTGTTTTTAAAAGGTGTAATTAGATCATTAATGTTTAGTGATTACTATGACAGTATTTTAGAGACAGGGTCTTGCTCTGTTACCTAGGCTGGAGTGCAGTGGTAGGATCATAGCCTACTATAACCTCAAACTTCCAAGCTCAAGCAATCCTCCTGCCTCAGCTTACCCAGTAGCTAGCTAGGACTACGGCACTCACCCCCAAGTGTAAACAAGTTTTCTTTTTAAAGAGAGATGAGAGTCTCACTATGTTGCCCAGGCTGGCCTCAAGTCATCCTCCCACCTTGGCCTCCCAAAGTGCTAAAATTACAGGCATGAGCTACTATGTCCGGCCAAAAGTAATTATTGGAGTAATATTTATTATATTTATTCCTGCTTTCTGTTCATTGCCATTGTTATGTGTTCTTATTTTTGTCATCCTCTCTTTTTCTGCCTTTGTGGTCTTATCTATTTTTATTTTTCTTGTACAGACGAGGTCTTGCTTTATTGCCCAGGCTAGTCTTGAACTCCTGGGCCCAAACAATCCTCCCATCTCGGCCTTCCAAAGTGTTGGGATTACAAGCTTGTGCCTAGCCCTTTTGTGGTTTTGATTGAGCATTTTATATGACTCTATTTTCTCTCTTTCTTACCATATCAGTTATGTTTCTTGTTTTTCTTTTTCTTTCTTTTTTTTAAAGGTTGCCCTAGAGCTTGTAAGATACATTTACAACTAATCCGAATCCACTTTTAAATGATACTATACCATTGCACAGATCATGCAAGTAACTTATAATAACAAGGTATTCCTAATTCCTTCCTCCCAACTCTTTAGCACTGATGTCATTCATTTTACTTATACAGAAACTATAGTCAAGCAATCCTCCTGCCTGCCTTATTGTGTTATTATTTTGAGTAAATTGTTATCTGTTGATAATAAGAAAAATAAGGGTTTGTTGTTGTTGTTTGTCAGAGTCTCACTTTGTTTCTCAGACTGGAGTGCAGTGGGTCAATCATGGCTCACAGCAGCCTGGACCTGGGTTCAGAAAATTCTTCCACCTTAGCCTCCTGAGTAGCTGTGACTACAGGCGTGCACCACCACTTCTGGCTAATTTTTTATTTTTATTTTTTGTAGAGATGAGGTCTTGCTATGTCACCAAAGCTGGTATCAAAATCCTGGTTTCCAATAATCCTACCACCTTGACCTCCCAAAGTGCTGAGATTACAGGTGTAAGTCACTGTGCCCAGTCAATAAAAGTTTTTTTGTATTTTCACTTATTTCTTCTCTAATATTCTTTATTACTTCATGTTTATCTGTGTTTCCAACCTATATCTGACCTGTATCTTCTTTTTGAAGAACTTCTTTTAAAATTTTTGCAAGACAAGTCTACAGGCAATAGAGCCTCTCAATTTTTGTTTGTCTGAAAAGGTCTTTATTTCTCTTTCACCTTTGAAGGATAATTTCACTGGATACAGAATTATAAGTTAGTAATTTTTTTCTCTCTCTCTCACTACTTTAAATATTGTTACTTCACTCCCTTCTTTCTTTCTGAAAAGAAGTCAGATATAATTCTTATCTTTGCTCCTCTATAGGTAAGGTTTTCCCTTCTCTGGCCTATTTAAAAAATGTTTTTCTTTTCTGATTTTCTGCAGTTTGAATATGATATGCCTAGGTGTAGTTTTATTTTGTCATTTATCTTGCTTAGTGTTTTCCAAGATTCTTGGATCTATGATTTGGTGTCTGACTTTAATTTAGAGAAAATTCTGACTCATTATTGCTTCAAATATTTTTTCTGTTCCTTTCTCTCTCTCTTCTCCTCCCAGTATCCCATTATGTGTATGTGACACTTTTTCTAGTTGTCCCACGGTTCTCGAATAGTCTCATTTTTAAAAATGCCTTTTGTTTTCTCTTTGCTTTCAGTTTTGGAGGTTTCTATTGACATATCCTCAAGCTAAGTACTTCTTTCCTCAGATATGTCTAGGTACTAATGAGCTCATGAAAGACATTCTTCATTTCTGTTACAGTATTTTTTAATCTTTTTTTTTTTTTTTTTTTTTGAGTTGGAGTCTCACTCCGTCACCCAGACTGGAGTGCAGTGTCCGCTCCCGGTCACTGCAGCCTCGACTTGCTGGGCTCCGGCGATCCTTCCGCCTCAGCCTTCCAAGTAGCTGGAACTACAGGCGCGCGCTACCACGCCCGGCTGATTTTTTGATTTATTGTGGAGATGAGGTCTCGCCAAGTTGCCCGGGCGGGTCTCGAACCCGCGGGCTCAGGCAATCCACTCACCTCAGCCTCCCAAAGCACGGGATTACAGGCTGAGCCACCGAGCCCGGCTTATTTTTTAATCTTTAACATTTCATTTTGGTTCTTTCTTGGAAATTCCACCACTCTGCTTACATTACCTATCTGTTCTTGTGTGTTGTCTACTTTTCCATTAGAATCCTTTGCGTATTAATTGTAGTTACTTAAAATTGCTGATCTGATGATTCCATCATTCTTGTCATATCCAACTTTGGTTCTAATGTCTGTTCTGTCTCTTCAAACTGTGTTTTTATTTTTATTCTATTTTTTTACTTTTAGTACGCCTTGTGATTTTTAAAAAAAAATCTGGACATGATGCACTAGGTTAAAGCAACCGTGATAAATAGGCCTTTACAATGTAGTGGTAAGGGGTGGGAGAGGGAGAGGCATTCTATCATCCTATGATTACATCTCAGTCTTTTAGTGAGCCTATGCTCCTAGGCTGGGAACCCACAAGCTTTTCTCTGTCATCATCCCCTTGACCCTCCACCCAGGTGGAACAAGATGGATGGGGTGGCTGAAGTTGGTTATTTCTCTTCCCTCAGGTCGGTGAGGCCTGATAAATCCCCGGTAGGTTAGGTTCTGATAAAATAGTTTCTCTTGAGGGCCGGTCTTCTTACGTTTTCGGTGCATTTCAAAATGCTGCTTTTTTTCCTCCCTCCTGCTGGAAGCAAGAGAGAATTTCCTTTAGCTTCACTCTGACAACCGGTAAAGCTCCTAAAAGATAAAACTCACAATAGTTTGGGGGTTCCCCTAAGACTGGCCTCCCTTGGCATTTTTAAACTCTCACAGTTGTCCAAACTGAGCCTCCAGAAATTCATCAATCACAGCTCTAGCTTTCCTACCCTGGTACTGGTTCTCTCCAAGGTTTTTGGTTGTATAGTTCCATTCTGGTAAGTTGTGCTTCTCTCTGTCTCCCTGTCTCTCCAATTTTGGTGGTAGTGGTTGACCTTTTGACTTCATTCTTTGATGGATCTAAGAAAAATGGTTGATTTTTTAGTTTTTTTACATGTTTGGATTTTTCAGTTTTTTATTTCTTGTTAAGACAGAGTGTTGACTTCCAAGCTTCTTACATGTTGGAGTGGGAAAATAAAGCAATTTAAAAGAGAAGAAGCCGGGCTCGGTGGCTCAGCCTGTAATCCCGCGCCTTGGGAGGCTGAGGTGAGTGGATTGCCTGAGCCCGTGGGTTCGAGACCCGCCTGGGCAGGCGAAACCTCATCTCTACAATAAGTCAAAAAAATTAGCCGGGCGTGGTAGCGCGCACCTGTAGTTCCGGCTACTCGGAAGGCTGAGGCGGAAGGATCGCTGGAGCCCAGCAGGTCGAGGCTGCGGTGGCCGGGAGCGGCCACTGCACTCCAGTCTGGGCGACGGAGTGAGACGCCA
>CAUYQG010006323.1:0-10225 GCA_963574415.1 Tarsius wallacei
AGGCAGGGTAAGAAACCTAGGCATAGTGTGTGGGTTCCTGAGGCCCACTCATGTCCAGCAGGGCCAGACCAGTAATGTTACCAGGCTTGAAAAGCAAACAGTAACCTCGACTAGGGTGGGCAGAAACCCACAGACCACCCATCAACTTTATCCACTCAAGGAGGTAATGATGGCTGAACTTCCATGTCCTGCGTGGCCATTACCTGACCACCAATGAAGAAGTCTGAGGCCAAGCAGAATGCACTGGGGCTATGATTTTAAGGTACAATACTTGCTCTAGATTATAGGTATGATGAAAATTGAGCAAGTGAGGTCCCAGGAGGTCACGTCCCTAAGTCTGCCATACTTGGTGGGTTCTTTTCAAAGCAAGAAATAGGAAATGTGGCCTCATTTTTTGCAAGGAGTTTCCAAGGTAGGGACCAGAACTGCATAAGGCAGAAGAGTTCCTGCCTATGCAGGAATAGTGTTGGAGTCCAGCTCACGCAGGGTTTGGGGTTTTTGGAGGTGAGATGGATTCAGCGATTATTCTGGAGAAACAAAGACATTGGACTCCTGTCTAGTGCAGAAGTCGATTCTGTAGGAGGGATAGATATAGAAAGAAAGATGGAGGGACAGATATAAATAGAAAGAAAGAGAAAGAAAGAAAATGGACAACTGTTTAATGGATTGAACAGAAGCCGTTTATTGTAAAGTATTGAGGGCTTTTATCCCAAAATTTTGCTCATTTAGATTTAGATGTCTCCAACATACATAGACAATCCAGGTGTATGGGGGCGTCCCCTGCCCACCAGACATTTTTTTAAGTATGGTAGAGAAGAAACCCAACTTGTCTTTTTAGTTTTCATGTCAGACTAATGTCTCTTAGAAGTATTAATACAATTTTTATAAATATTATACCATTTTATCAATTGTAATCTATATTTTGACTTTATTTTATTCAGTTTACCTATGAATAACTTTTTTATTGATAAACAATCTATTTCTTTGTTTTATCTTAACACAGACAATGCAACTTAAACAAAATATCTACAACCAGTTTTACATAATGTGGCTTAACCAAAAGGTCATGCTGGGCTCTCAGTTCTTGCAGTCTTTGATGTGGTCCTGGCTTGTAACAGACAAAATCCTAAACCGCAGACAGGAAAATGGGAACAATGAGTTTTTACTGTTAGCTTGTGTTCATCCCTGTCTGGAGTTTTCATGCTTGAGCTAACAGAAGGCTGTCATGCCAACAGAAGGGAGAAGCAATGAAGTCATGGCTCCCGAACACACTTCTAGTGGTCTTGGGGTAAACGACCCCCCTGATTCCTAATGCTCAGTGGGCCTCCTTGGCCAGCTTCCAACATCTCCCCCTTTTTTATTTTTTAGCGCATTATTATGAAACTCCATATTGAGCTGAGATATATTCTTCTTTAATATTCTGAAAGTGATTGAGAGTAAACACAGCAACAAAAGAATCAGTGTTTCGCAAATGCCCACACTGATAAGTATAGACATTAATGATTTTTGATTAATGATGAAAAATTACTATAGAACTAGCCAATTCGGTGGACCAGAATTGTTTTTCAGCAACCATCATGTCTTGAATTTGTTGATGTAATTTAATTAGGTCTATGCTCAGGCCTGAATGGTTTTATATTCCAAGAATATGATTTTTTATTTTGTCCCTAGTATGAACAGACTTATTTACCTCCAAAGCAGTGAGGCAAATCCATTTAAATTCAGAATGACAACAGAGAGTCAATTTTATCTTTAAAGTCACAAGCTCTTGTCATATTACTAAAACTGCTATCTCCAAAGCATTAACTTTGTTCTCTAGCTTTTGATTAATAATTTTTTGAGTAGCTAAAGCTATAGAAACATTTTTAGACAGCTGGTCAGCAAACGTGGCTGTGTGGACTTCTTCAGTTAGAGCCACTGTTGATACTGTAACTGAAGTAGCAATAGCAATTAAAGCTGTAATACGTAAAATTAAAGTAGCCAAAAATCTTTTTTGTCTTTTTAAAAGAGCATTAACCTCATACAATGTCTGTAAACCATATTCATCATACCAACGGGATGACAAGTGCATGGGGACCATTAAGTAAGGAGGTTGTCTAAGAATAATAAATCTCTTATAAGAGGCATCAGTTAAACAATTAGTTAAAATACATTGTTTGCAGGCAATATTATAAACACAATTTTGCTGTTTGATAATAAGAAACCGATAACTATTCCATACAAGAAAGACATAAGGAGATTATAAGCAAGCTCTTACTTTATAGTACTGAATTCCCCTTGGGGATGCGCTAAAGTTGTTGGCTTAATAGCAGCAAGAGCTCTCCACAAGTGAGGCTGAATAACTTGCCTACTTCCCACAGTTGTTGTCAAAACTGGGGTGACCCATCCATTAACATGTTCTCTTGTAGGGCTGGGGGTCTCACTCCAAATGCGAGAAGAGTACGGGCTAGTGTTAAGGCCTCAGTCACCAACAGTCAGTCTTTCATGGGGTAAAAAATAGTCCACTTTGGATTCATATACACAGTCTCTTCATTTAGGATAACCAGTCTCCCGTGGGATGAGCAGCCAGTCCTTTTTCGTGTTGTTTGGAGAGTAAATAGTCAAACCGGCAGGTGGCGCAGCCCTCGCTCCTAAGGCAGGATTCAATCCTCCAGGCATCAGCATCTCCAGCCACCAAGTTACATTTAATATGATTATAGATATATACCTTATATTTTGTTATTATGAGAAATCATAGGAAAAATAAGAGGGCTACTAAAAATGGTGAGCTTGTATCAGAGCAAAATGATGGTCATATAACAAGGGATACTATATGTAAAAGACTTAAACCTCTGTAGCTCAATGGGTATAATTAGGGTCAGTTGATCAAGTGTACAAATAAAGAGATATTTTAACTTTGAAAAAATAATGTTTTAAATATCAAACTTTTTAAATAACCAGAAAAACAGTAATTGCTTTTAATTCAAGGAAGGTTTCTGGCAATATGTAAAAGATCCCTATTTTTAGTTCTGTTCTCTATATCATTATTTATAATATATTATTATTATAATATTTTGAAATGCAGGTATTATTATACGATTTTAATATAATTGATAAGTTTTTTTGCCTGTTTTCTCCATTTTTCTATCAATACTTATTCATTTAGTCAGCTAGGTCATCTTGTATTTATTGTTGTAGAAAAAAAAGCATAGAACAGAGATACTTATTCTTTCCTGGCTCCTGAATTTTAAAACTTGGGCTTTATTAGGAATGAGAAGAATTCTGGTAAAGATAATATATTTATACAAATATTTGACAGAAAGACATGGATTCTTGTGCCTAAGGAAAAGGTTCTCCTGGCTAAAGAGGAAAAAGAACTGAGCCAGAAGTAGTGAGAGGGGCTTAGATGATAGCTGTTTACTGATAAATACTGCCTGTGCCCTCAGTTCACACTCTATCTGAATAAATGGAAAGGGATGTGGCAGTGGGAAACTGTGTGGCTTTTTCTGGATAAAGAGGATTCCAGTATTCAGTATAGCTATGACTTCTTGGTATGTCTAGGCAGATGAGCAGAAAATCACCCAACAGACCCCTGAAAGCACTGTAAAAGTTGTTCGAATAAAAATGGAGTCACTAGTGTTAATAATAATTTTTTAAAAACTGAAAAAAGAGCCAGAGAAGGCTGCAAAGGGAGAGTTTCCATAGTTCTATACCTGATAACTATCACAAAAGACTACAAAAAACATAATCTTACACAAAGTTCATCATAACCTTTCATAAATAATACTTCTGGGAGGACAACTGCACAGCAACTGCCTGTCCACCCTTGAACCAGTGTTACTTCTGTTATTGACTTGTGTAACAAAAGATAGTTATCCCCAAACAATTATTTAATCTTCCTTGTTTAAAAAAAAAATCTTCCTTTACCTCTCTGCATATGCACAAATGGCATGTATATTTTCATTGCAATGCTCTACTCCCAAATAAATATCTTTTTCTTTAATACAGCCTTTTCCTGCTTCTTATTTAGGTTGATATAAATGCTGTCAAAAATGGAACCTGTAGCCAGATCACTCTCTGAAATCATTGGTGATTCTTGGAACTGGTGTACAGAGCTCACCCAAGTCCTTTGAGCCTTCCACTCCCACAGCTTGCCTTCTCTGCCCTGGTGAGTTTTCTTTCAGGTCAACCCTTCCTCTTTTTAGTAGAAGTTTTTTAATATCATTAAGGGTCTGGTTGGATTACAAGGCCACCTTAAATAAAGAAACTTACAACCATTCTGGGATGATAAAAGATATTTTGTCTTTTCCAGTTATGTCTTTTCTAATATAAAGACACGTGTCTTTTGGGTTGATTACTCTAATTTGTACAGAATTTACATCTTTCTGTGTTGCATATCTTTTCTGGTGAACTCGCTTTTGGCCTACATTTCTAATTAAATATTTTGTTTGATGTGTGCACCTGGTTTAAATTTCTGTGAACACTAATATCTTGGTTTCATTTGATTTGGTATGACTTATCCCTTGCTTCTTTCTAAAAATCTTCTAAGAGAAAAAAAAACATTCTAAATGGTGGCCACAGGATGGCTAATTAAAAGCCACCAGGCAGTTGGCATTATCTAAAACACCAGTCTAAATTCTTGACATTCTTTGACTAAAATTTATACAATTTTTTTTTTTGCTTAAGAGATTAATAAGAAACAAAATTGGATTTTCAAACATTAAAGCATTCCAAGCTTCCTGGGACTCCAGCTGGCTACATATTATAATCCATTCTTGTACAGATTTTTAAACTATTGGACAAATTAAATCAAGAGCTTAAGTGGTCAATAATCAAACTCTAAAAGTTCTTCAATATAGAGTTAACATGTAGAGCCTTCAAAGTTTCTATGGCTCTATTTTTTTCTCTGTCTACTTTGAATCTGCTGACTTTCTTTGGTATTGAGATAAAACACTCTGCTTATGGCATTCCAGCCAAGATAAAATAAGTCTTAAAGGCTTTCAAATTAATGACTTTGCAAATTACAGCAGCTCCATAGTAACCAGCAACCTAGATACCCTTTGGAAATATAAATTTAGGTTTGCTTGACTCACAATTGCTTGGAATAATTGCTAAAGGAAAAAGAACTACATACATGTGTATAAAGTTTAGGTTTTCAGATTAAACAGATCAAAATCTTGCACTCAGGGCAATAATACAAGGTGTCTCTCTAGCATAAAAATTTTGCCTTGTCTGACATGAGGGTCCAAAAGGAAAAGCAACACACACACACACACACACACACACACACACAGTTAAAAATCCTGGTAAAATGCTTTCTGCCCATGTTGGCTATTCAAGCAAACCAGACTGGCAAGCAAAAGGCAAATAAAGTTTAACTACATAAACAGGTCACAATTTTGTCAGAAATATAATTTGGATCTAACTTTCTTTTATGAATCAGTAAGTATGTATTACTATCTCATGACTAAAATTCTATAATAAATGCTGTAAGATCTTGATTTGTGTATGTGTATGTGTGTTTAGAAATATTTATACTTACGTAAATTTAATGTGTTATATGTTGTGTCTACATGGTAACATCTGGCATACTCAACCAGGAACATCTTAAGATATTTTATTTAGATTGGCTTAGATAAATGAGTGCTCATATAAAATATATAGTAACTGATACAAATAAATGCCTTTTAATTTATATTACTTAAGTAAATCTTTAATAAGTAAGCTGATTTTTGAATTCTTGACAAAATAAAAATAGAAGTACATTCAGAATTGTCAACATTTATTTTTGCCTAGGTTTACTAGTCAGATAGTTTTATATTTGTCTATAATGGGTATCTTAAGGTTTGACACACAGATTATGAAGCTATAAACCCAACCTAAAACAAAATGATCTTTGTTCATATAATTATTTGATATATGTGACTAATTTAACTTTGTTGGTTATATAAAAACATCTGTATCTTCTGTGTTATTGGCAAAATACTTAAATTTTCAACTTTAAAGTTCTTTTTTTCCTCTCTTTTAATTTTTATTTTGAAATTTTGGGGTGCAGTTAGGGTTAGGTATACAAATGTTCATTGTGCAGGTACCCTTATTGATGAGGTGTGCCCCCCCTTCCCCAGGCAGATATTGACTACTGTCAATCCCAGCTACTCACTCCCCAACCCCCTCCCCACAGTTTCCTACTACTTTCAATCCCTTTCCTACAGTAATATGGTAGTTATTCAAGGTCCACTTATGAGTGAGAACATGTGATGCTCAACTCTTTGTTTCTATGAGAGATCACTCAGTATTATAAGCTCTAATTCACAGACTTTGAGACTGGATACAGGGAAATAACTGAAGATAATGACTAGCTTTGTCTAACATTTCAGTTTTTACAAGTAATCTAGGTAAACTGCTAAAAATTGAATGCATTAGGTAAACTGAAATGAGATAGACGTCTATAAGTAAACTTTTTCTAGAATTTGAAATCTTAAAGTTATATTAAATTAAATCACAGAAACTCATTAAATGTCTTAGTCATTTCCAAACAAGATTAAAAATACTAACAAATTACTGAACATAAACATGTTTGTTCTAGGATTTTAAAATTTTATTGAAAGACTATATTTGGGTTTATTAATATGCATAAAAATTAATTAAGGGGAAATATATTTTGAAAAATTCTAAAAAGTTCTTTTCTATAATATAATAGATGTGACCTATAATTCAAAATTGTTTGCTAAAAATTAAGGTTGCTAAGAGTAAAAGCTCTAATGTATAAGTATATGTATATAAATACATATTACAGGATGTATTTGTTTACATAAGTATATATCAATATTCTAAAATATATATATTTCTACATATAAAAGGTACCAAAAAAGAAAGATGTGTTTTTGACGAGAAAAATTGTAACAAGGGAATAAAAAGTCCTCTCTATTGAGATAAAAAAAGAAATAATTTTATCTAATTGAAGGTTATTTAAGGATTGTCTCAAAATATGAACTTAGAAAAAAATAGAAATGAAATAGAAAGGAAACAAGCAGTGAGTACAAGAAAGATGGGTAAGAATTTTATGGGTATGAAGATGTGTTTGGGGTAAGGAAAGCTAAAAAAAAAAAGAATACTTTCATATGAGAATCTTATGTGGTAAATTTTTGCCTTGAAGTAAAATAACTGATAATTTAATAAAAAGAAAGTAGAGAACAAAGCAACTTCAGTTTCCAGCCCATCCCCTCTGGTCTCTGTGCAGGCTGATAGGGTTGCTCTCAGAGTGGGTCAGATGCCCCATGGACTACTGTGAGAGGAGGATGGATCAGATCTGGACTCACTTGACTCTTCTGATGATGCTGTCAAGTCTCCCACTCAAATCTAACATGTCTGCGCCTGTTTCAGCATGGGAAAGGGACATCTGTCTCACCATGTCGATAAGGAGATAACCTTTGGGTCCAGGTTAGAGGCTGACAGAGCTGGGCAGGGCAATGCAGTTCTCTGCCCAGCTCTGGGCCGAGAAGATGGCTCCAGTTGGCATCTCCTTAGTGGAAGCGGGGCTTCATTCTAGATTTCCTTGTCCTGCCTTCTCCACAGTTCCTGGGGCTTATGCCTGGTCTGCTGCCACAGGTGATGGTATGGGTTGGATGCCAGGTGGTGAGGAGCAACTGTTCTCTGCTACCTTCTCTCAAGGGTGCCCTGAGAACAGCAGATGATGCTGCACACCAGGGGCTCCAATCTCATGGTGGTGGTGGTTGCGGTCACCTCTGGAGGAAAGCCTGGGTGCATAAACCTGAGTCTCCCCTCAGGCAGACTTTCACCCACCCACTGGCACACACCCACTAATGCAGAGAGTCTTTAAGGACACTTGCTTTTGTGGAGATTCTCACATTCTGACCTGTTCCATCAGCATCTTTTCTTTTCACTTCAACATCCATCTTAAAAGCTTAATAGCATTTTCAATCAGCTATAGTCCAAAATTGTTTTCATGTAAAGGACTCTAACAAGTACTTCTGAACACAGATTTCTAATAACCTTAAGATCAGTAGACTAAACAAAACTTTTTCAGAACTCTAATAAAACTTGATGAATTTGTGCAAGTTGCATTAGATGATCAAGTGAAACAAAAAATTAAGAACATGACATTAACTGATGAAGATAATGTTTTTATGACTCTATTTGAGACAATTTTGATTCTTTACTCAAATACAGAGAGTGCCAAAAAAATGTAAACACATTTTAAGAAAGGAAAAAAAACTATTAAAATTGTAATACTCAAATATACTAAAAACAAAAGATGACTACAAGCCACATTTGACTTCTGCAATTATAAGAGGTGCTCAAAGTGGTTACCCTCAGTGTCTAGCTACTTCTAATTATGGCATACAAGTCATATTTGGTTTCCACAATTACAAGAGGTGCTCAAAGTGGTTACCCTCAGTGTCTAGCTGCTTCTGATTATGGTGAACTAAAAGTAATGCATAGATAACATCTCTTAAAATGTGTGCACATTTTTTCGCAGCCCCAGTATTTTGGTATTCAGATTTAAGAGAATTTTCTCTTTTAAGTTATCTATAGTTTAAACGAATTTTGTAAAGTACACTTGTGTAAACAGAGCCAGAAGCATTTACTTTTTCTACCTTTTGGAGTATTTTTATTTTTATCACAGTATGACTATTTGAATAAATTCAATAAAAATGTGCCCTCTCTTTATTGAAGAATACAATTGGAAACATTGGTTATATTACCAAGGCTTTGACTGAAATACCCTATGTGAGAATGTGCATAAAATACCTGACTTCAAGTGTTCCCAGTCTTGGACAGTGAGTGAGTAAAAATTTTTACTTTCTGGCAGGTCTAGGATCTTTAATACTGTAAGTAAAATCTAAAGTCTGCCTTGGTTTGGCTTCCTAGTCTCAACAGAGATTCTCTGTGGTTAGTGCAGAAAGAAAAACTTATGTTTCTAAAAGAAAACTATAATATACCAGTTATTAGATTGTGGCTTGGGCATTCTTTTCAATTTCTTGTTATCTACTCATAGACAAGATTATTTACTGAATTCTACTAATTTTCTCCAATATTTGGTTGCAGCTCTCCAACTAAAATCAAAAGTTGCTGTGTTCCTGAAGCCCTGAAAGCTGGAATTAGATGAATTTTGAGAGAGAAGTCTTGTGCCTGATGTATGGGCAGCACAGAAAGTTTACCAAACTGCTGGATGCCATAACAATAGACTTTCAAACTGCAAACCAGAAGAAATTGACTTTTTCATGCTGTAGAAGTTTTTCTCTAGATGCCTGATCAAGACTCCATATCATAATGAGACTCTTACCCCTCTTAAGGCTTACATTTTTGCTTGACAGAATAATGATGTAATTGAAGTTTCACAATCATAGCTTGTTCTGGTAGTTTAACAGAGCTTAACTCTAAAAAATCCTTTAGTATTCATTGATTAAATCAGAAAAATATATGTGCTTTTGCTAATACTACATGTTGTACCTGGATAAATACCTCTGGGAAAGTTGAGACCCTTATACATAAAATAAGAACACAGGTCACATGGTTACAACAGGTCTCACCTAATTCTTTATGGTCATTGGATTTATGCAATTGATTGCCTTTAAGCCTAGCTTCATGGCTTAAAACTACAAAACACACTGGAATTGCCGTATTACTATTTACTTTGTATTTTTTCTTTTTAAACTTTGTACTGATTACTTGTTAAATTTTTTCAGAATTACAACTCATAATAGAATAATGCTGCCCCAGCACTTTGAAATGATAACAAAATACTACAGAACAGATACAACTGAGCTTAATAATAAACTCTAGGTAGACAGCCTATGAGCCACTTTCTTTAAACCTCCCTTGTTGCCCAAAATATGGCTAAAAGTTCTTGCCACTGACTTCTACTCTTCTAGTTATCAATCACTGTCAAATATGGAATGAGACCAGCAAACAGGACAGGTCCATCTTGACACCAAGTGACATCAGAATCTAACTAGAGGATAAGTAATCAACGATGCTTTTGGAGAAAATGGATAATATAAAAGTTATAAGAATCAAAATGTTTAGTGTTGAAAGAAAGAAAGGAAGAAAGGAAGGAAGGAAGGAAGAAAGAAAGAAAGAAAAAGAAAGAAAGAAAGAAAGAAAGAAAGAAACTGACAAATAGAGCTAGTAAAGATATGGCAAGAGGTTCTCATGCTTCTAGCCTGATAACAAAAGCCTCTATAAAACCAAACCTTGCACAAAGGTCATCACAACTGTATAC
>CAUYQG010006324.1:0-10366 GCA_963574415.1 Tarsius wallacei
TGTGTGTGTGTGTGTGTGTGTGTGTGTGTGTGTTCGCGCGCACGCCTGCGCGCATAGGGTGGGGTGGAAGAGAAAGATGGGTAGCAGTCTCTTTTTTATTTTTTACTTTGGGCTTTGTTTATTTAAGCCTTCATTCATTAATTCAACAAATGCCCACTGAGCAGCTGATCTATGTAAGGCAAGCTGCCAGGAACTGTAATTTATATCCAAAGATATTTTAAGACACAGTACCTGAAGAGTTCAGAAATTACAAGTAGAGATGACGTACCTGGGTGAATTTTAGACAAGATCAGCTTTTGAAATAATTCTTGAGTAAATTCTGACATAAAATTAATTTATTAGTGATGAACTAAGGATGAGTAATAGATCTTATTTGCAGTCTCCTTTTGACATGTGTAACAAAGCATCATCATCATCATCTGATCATCAACCTAAGGGTAATGTTAATAGCCAATGTGGACTATGTGATTACATGTAGACCGTAACCCTATGGAGTAGGTGCTATTATTGTCTCTGTTGAACAGATAGGTAAATTCCCTCTTTCTTTCTTTCTTCCTTCCTTCCTTCCTTCCTTCTTGCTTTCTTTTTTTTTTGTTTCTTTCTTTCTTTCTGTCAGGGGCTTACTGTCATCCAGGCTAGAGTGCAGTGGCATCACAACCTCAACCTCCTGGGCTCAGGCAATCCTTCTGCCTCAGTTTCCTAAGTAGCTGGAACTACAGGCATGTGCCATCACACCTGGCTTATTACTTAAAAAATTTTTTTTTTGGTAAAGACAAGGTCTCACTAGGTCGCCCATGCTGGTCTTGAATTCCCAGCATCAAGGAGTCCTCCCTCCTCAGCCTCCCACAGTGCTGGAATTACAGGCATGAGCCGCCATACTGGGCTGTCAATAGCAATTTCTATACACTTAGAAGTAAGTCAGGGAGCTCAGACCTTAGTTTAAAAATGGAAATGCTATGAGAATGACAGATCTTTTGCTTGTATTTGAGCATTCACGTTTATAGAGAATCTTTTCTTAAAACTGGTGTTTATTAGGGTTACCCAAGAGATTTACAAATCAAATAGGGATCGTTTCTGGATTAGTTAGGTTCTCTTCATAAAATAGAGTTTTGGACTGGCTCTGTCATGTGATCATATCATTTTTCAGAACTCAGAATTTTCATGTGTAAAATGAGGGAATTGGATGATGCGATTTCCTGGGTTCACGTCTTATGTTCTGTGAGTTTATCGCTCTCTGAGTTAATTAGGCTCATAAAATTGTAGATCTAACAATAATCTTTAAAAAGGTTTTAATAGGGAAAATCAGCAAAACTTAGACAGAAGACTGCTTTACATGAGCAGTTACATTTGTTTCAGCGACCTTTAGCTTTGACCAAGTCAACCAGTTGGCACTGTATAAATAACAAATATATTACATGGTATTTCTTGCAGACTTAAAATAGTTGTTTCTATTCATAGTGTCACTTTGGTTAGTCAAAACGTTAACTGTCATATTTGAACATTTGGCTACAATTTCCCAGTTTCACAGTTGACTGTGACACAAGTAAAATAAGGAGAGAATGTATAAGTTCCAACAAGAAAGTGCTAAAAACAGAAAACACTAAAAAATAGTATAGGCTGTATTGGAGTGATTAGAACATTATAAAAAACTTAGTATTCATTTATTTCCCAGTTTTGTAGGTATTTTTGTTTCTAGGACCCTTAAACATCACTTTTCTGAGCCAAGTAATTTCCAGTGCCTGAGAATTTATACTACCTGAGGCATGTAGCCGCAGTATTTTAATATGTGATTTTAATTTCCTGGTTAAGAAATGGCTGATTGGCCATATTGATGTGAAGGTGAATTTACCAATTGTTTGAAAATAATGCCTCTTAATACCTTGAGGGTTGTCTGTCTGATGTGAGCAATAAGTCACACTTCCCAAGGCATGTGCACAATTCATTCTCATGGAGAAGCAGTTTGTGATAAAACCATAAATCCTCAGGTCTTTGCTTCTTCCTAGCTTTGTGCTCTAATCCTTAATCTCAACTGCAATTTTTTCCTGCTATAAAATGGAAAAATCAGCTTAAATCTACTTTGCTTAAAAAACAACTTTGTTTATAAACAATAGTACTTTTTTGTAACCCATTTTGTATATGATCACACCACATGAGCATGAAGGAATGCTTTGGGTTAGAACTGACATTCTAGATAAAGACTGGAAAAGTTATTAAAAATGAGTCATCTCACTCCTTGGAACAAAAATTTTGCACATCAGGGTCTAGAAATGGAAGGCTTGAGGGCTATTTTCTCACCATTTTTGGTGTGCACCAAAGTCCCTTAGAAGAGAAAATTGAAGTAGCAAAATTTTAATTTTTAAAAGGTTTATTATTATTATTATTTAAAACAGTAACTATAAGTGTCAGTGTCTCCTGATTCCAAACCTTCAGGACACTGGAACCCACTACTCCTTCTGGGCCTTGGTGAATCTCAATTCTGTTTAAGAAAGTGGAAGGGGAAAGCACCAGGCCTAGACCCTTGAAATTTAGCCCCATTGTCACTTCAATCCACAGGGGAAAAAAAAAAGCGATCTCAAATGGACTGTTCATCTCACTGGTCAGGTGTTCCCATTTCTGCAAATGTGCTATTCACTTGACATATAATTGCACAGATTCCTGCCTATACATACTCCTACTGTACACTTCTACCTCAGACAAGATTTCCTTTAACCCATGACATTTTAGGCATGGATTACATAAGAAGAGAGCCCTATACAGTCCTCCATTTGAGAAGGTAAGTCTGTCCAAATAAGAATATGTCAATCTATGGTGGAAACCCAATGGATTATTTTTTCTCACAAATCGAGAGTTTCTAATTTACATTCAAAAGAATGTTTTCAATTCACTAAAAATGAAGAATAAAAACTAGGAGGCCAATAGACTTTACTCTCACTTCACTTTTGTTTTTTGGAAGTGATATAATATACATATAATATATATACACTCATACATATATATGTATATATTTTTCCACTGAAATATAATTCACAAGCAATAAGGAACACAAATCTCAGGAGAACAACTTGATGATTTTTCACATATGCATATAACTGTGTAATTGCCACTCAGATCAAAGCATAGATTTCCAGCCCCCTCCCCATGCTCCCATCCCATGCCAGAGGTGCACACTGCTCTGTCCTTTTTTATCATATATTAGTTTTGCCTGTTTTCGAATGTCATGTACATGCAACCATACAATATATACTCTTGTGTTGGGCTTCTTTACTCCTAAATATTATTCCAGTGAGATTTCATTTATGTTGTGGTATGGAGCCATAGTCTGCTCTCTTTTCATTGCTGTTATTTCATTATATGAATAGACTGCAATTGAGTTACTCATGCTCTTGTTGCTGGGCACTTGGGTTGTTTCCCACTCTCTAGCTATTATCAATAGTGCAGCTATAATAGCATTCTAGTCAGTGATTTTTATGGACACGGCACCTAGAGCCAAGAGTGGGGTTGCTGAGCCCTAAGACACACACATGCTTGGATTTAGTGGATGGGTCAACAGCTTCCCAAAAAGCTTACACCATTTTATGCTCCCTTCAGTAATGGAGGAACCTTCCATACCTTCACCAACATTTAATTGTGCAAATGTAGATTCTTTCATTTTTCACCATTTTGGTGATATTTCATTGTGGTTTTAATTTGCATTTCTCAGCAGACTAGGCATCTTGATCTTCTTTTCATATGTTTATTGGCCACGCACTTCACTTTTGTGAAGTGTCTGATCAAGTCTTTTCACATTAAAAAAAACGAGTTGTCTTTTTCTTATTGACTTGTCGTATTTTAAAAAATATATTCTAAATATGAGCCATTTGTTGGACATAGGTCTTGCAAATATTTTTTCCCAGTGTTGCTTACCTTATTATTTTTTAACAGTTGTCTTTTGAAGAGTAGATGTTTTAAATTTCATGTAAAACATAAGAAATATTTGCCTATCTGCTTGCCACAAGGGCTTAAAGATGTCTCCCAATGTTTTCTTCTAAAAACTTTACTGCTATATTTCATATTTAAGTCTCTGATACATCTCAAATTAATTTTTGTGCATGATATGAGGTAAAAGTCAAGGTTCTTTTCATCCCACTTATTGAAAAGACTATCCAGTTCCCAGTGAATTGCAGTAGCACTTTTATTATAAATCAAGTGCCGTATCTGTGTGGATTTGTATCTTGACTTTGCATCATGCCTGTTTGGTTTACTTGTCTATCCTTAAGCCGAAACCTCACCCTTGTAGCTACTTTTGTTTAATGATAAAGTCTCCAAACATGGCAGCAAGTCCTGCAGCAACATTGGTCTTCATCTTCTAGATTTTTGGACTGTCCTAGGCTCTATTATTTCAATAAAGAGATATTTGAAAGTTTTACTTTTGAAGGATATTTAAAGAACATTTTGGGAATAAATATGCATTTTTTAAAAGCCATAGACTGACTCAAGCTGGTTCTGATCATGTACTATTAGGTGCATTAATGGATTCTTACAACCTTAACTTCTTTAAAGAAAGAACTAAACAGTATCCATTAACCTCCTTGGATTGCTGTATGACTAAAACACAAATGATTGTAAATCTCTTGAATTCAATACTAATGAATTAGTGTCACTAACTTAGAGAGGGCACTTTCATTTCTAACACAAATGAAAACTGTCAGTTAGGTGATTTTCCCATCGTCTACCTCCTGGTCCATAAGTCAGTTTTCTTTCTGCTAAAACTTGCCATCTTTTAATCAAGCCAACAATCTTTCAGGAAGCATTTGTCTTGATGCACATGAGTCTTGTATCTTTTGGCAGAAAGGGATGTGTGACCTCTGGAATGTTAAATTTCAATAAAGGGGAAACCAGTTTATAAGAACTGCTTCTCTGTGATGTAGAGAGATGCTTAATTAACTAGAACTTCATTTAAAATTGTAGCGTAAATCTTTTAAAAATTAATTCAAGTTCCCATGAATTATGTCTCCCCCGATTGTGCAGTCCAAAAGATTTTAAATCAGCAAGACATATCTTGATCTGAGAACAATTCTAGTGTTTGCACACTCTCTGCATTCTCATCTACTTCAAGATTCCTCCTCAATTCCATTCACAGCAGCTGGATTTTGGAAGACAAACATTAACAATCTACAATTAAAAAGCATTTCAGTTAACGTGAACCTGAACAGATGAGGCACACCATTGACAGTGGACAGCCCCTCTCCCTACACGCTCCCCAAAACATTGTTTGTTTCCCTTCCCCATTATTTTATTTTAATCACTCTTCTGAGACATGGTTGGGACTGATTCTTCATCAAGGTGTCCAGCTGAAAAATGGTTATCAGATCCTGCTGAGGCAGGGACAGGGGAACAGCAGCTGACATCGGCTGCAGATGTGCAGAGTGGTAACTTTGGGAGGCAATGATAATTAAAGAGCATATGGTCTGTAATAAATCTGTACAGTAGTGCTAGCTCGTATGAATCGAGGGATTAAGAATAATAGCATATCCTTACGAACAGTGTGTTAAATCTCAAGTTCCATTTCCTAGGCTTAATATAGCTCTGTGCAAATTTGTTGGTTTTTCTTCTTTGGTGTAGTATGTAAAGTGTGAGAGATTTGTGACAGAATTTGTGTACATGCACCCTGATCAAAATGGTTGAGAAGGGCCTGATAAAACACAAACATCTGGAGGTACAGATGTCACTCCCGTGAAGCTGAAGACTGTTTGTGGGGAGCAGGGAACATATGATTGTGAGAGGAGCAGAGCTCGGAAGTGCCAAGCTTCACAGGAGTTTGATAGAAATGTGTTATGAGTGCTTAACACTGTGATTAATAGTTTTTGGTGAAGAGAACTATCCCTTAAGCCTATGCTTATTTTTTGGGTGGGGGTTTGTTCTTTACTTTCAATCTTTTCTACTGTGATGATTTACACTGGAAAAGGCATTGAGTGCCAAAGCTTAGAAGACAGAGTTGACGTTTTTGGAGCAGGGAAGCTGTTTTGAATAAAGCAAGTCACATCCGTGTTTTGTCCTGCCCTGAAATGACGTCATCAGCAAGAAGGGAAGGGTGAGACTTCCTCGTTCACTTAAATGTACTCAGTGTCTATATGTTAGCACCTTCAAACCAGCTATTAAGAACCAATAATCACATTTATAAAGAAAATTATATATATGAATAACACCCTAATGCATTTATAATGGTTATCTGTATTTACCTGAATTACAGAAGATTTTTGTTTTATTTTGCTAATCTGTTCATCAATGGATAAGATAAAATGGTGTTTTTCAGAAGAGAAATTGTGAAAGGGCTATTTTTCTCAAAAGGAGAGTCTTCCCAAGAGGTCAAGTTTCTAACGCATCAGTCTTAAATGGCCCCAGTGGCTTCCTTCTGGTTTCATCAAGATCAGGGAATGACTATCACTTCTTTTCCTTTTCTTTCATCATCACCAAATGAAAATGAAATGAAACATAATTCTTATTGTCAGCTCAAACAACATACTTCCTAAGTTCACCAGTGCAAAATATTTAGTCTGACTACTATTATAAACCTAAATGAGAAAAAAAATTGGGACCATGTGGTAAGGGGGATACGTTTATAAGATAAGGAAGTGTGCCCACTGGGAAATTCAAGGGTCTGGGCTTTGAAGATTCCCGAAGAATCCCTCCTAGATGAAGAAGAATCACCACTAGGTTGACTCAGTCAGTTCTCCTTCTGGTGAACCAACTTTCCACTGGCTGAAAATTTTGGGAAACAGTTTTTAAAATTCATATATTTTGCCCCCACTGGATTAGTCAGAGTTGATTTTAAGAGTGATGGGCCAGGCCTTTGGAGATTTAGATGAGAAATTTCTGTCCACCCCCATAATCCTCTTCACAGGATCCAAGTATCTGTGACATCTTTGATCATATAGATTTATGTATATGGTAGTGAATATTCTGCTCATTCATTGGCTGGATGTGGTGGTGCAATGGGAATATAATGGATAACAAGAGCAAAAGACTCAAGGCAGTATTGAGTCCCCTTTGCAGAGCAAAAGACGATGATTATATTGCCAAAACCTTTGGAGCTGGACCGTAACCTTGGTTTATCAGCAACTCATTTTTCACCCAATGTCATTCTGTTCTTTTCTGGTTTCCTCCTAACCATACTGTAGATCAACAGCCACGCACCCAGATTTACTGTTCTGCCACAGACTAAAGAAGCGGCTGCTATGCTGTGATGATGCATGCAATCCAGAGATGCCAGGCTTTTACTTCTGTCTATTGGGAACTTTTTTTCCTTGTTGGTTTTTCATAAGTGATTTCATATTTCATACTGGCATTGCTACAGCCTGAAGAAGGGGTAACAGCCCAAAAGATCTGATATGAGTTTCATGTGGGGACATAGTCTACCCTCAAGGCAGCCTAAATGCTACCATGGCACGTGACTTTTTTAGTCTGAAAATGCCAGGGAGCATTTTTCAGTTCCTCTTGAAATAAAGCAAAAGAGGAGAGAGTTAGAAACAGAGAAGCAAACCAGACCAACAGCTACACACAGTAGGTAGCACAATCAAGTCGATTCCTGGTACCACAAAGAGTCCTTTAAATAAATACAAACAACAGAAGGGTTAGCTAACAGAAACCATGCATGTTCTCTGGATGATCTACATGGACTATTGCATGGGTACTTATACATGAGTTGATGTATGTAGGTACATGTATGTGCACATATGGGGGGGCTACAAAAAACCCCAACATTTATTTGTAAAAAAGTGTGTTTTTATTCTTACATGTTTAAACTTCATTCACCTTCAAAGTAGTCTCCATTTGATGTAATACACATATCAAGATGCCTTTCCCACTGCTTAAAACAGTTTTTGAACTTGTCAATTGCGATGCCTTCTAGTGCTTCTGTCATTTATTGTTTCACCTCTTCCACATGGGCAAAATGTTTTTCTTAGAGGACTTTTTTCTTCCAGGGTAACAAAAAAAAGTTGCTTGGGGTGAGACTGGAAGAATAGGGGGGTGGGCGTGGGGGTCATGCTGTTTTTGGTCAAAAGCTGCTGAACACTCAGGCCAGTGTGGACAGGTGGGCTTGTAAAATATCCATCATGAAATGGGCAAAGTTGTTGAAAGAATCTCCCTCCTCTCCCAAATTTTCTGAAACCAAACTCAGCCTCTCACAACAACATTAGCTGGTACACTGATGCCCTGATGCTGATGGTCTCCTAAAACACTTACCTGGTGGGGAAAGCCTGTATTACAAGGTTCCCACCTTCCAAGAGATAATTCCATTTTGGGGGTTTCCTCCTCGTACAATTGCCATATTTGTTACACACAGAGTAGTAAAATTAAATGAGGTTCTGATTTTTTCTACTATAAATCCTTCTTCACTGTGGTAAAACTGGAAGTTACAAGAGGGTTGAGTCTTCTTCTTCTGTTGGGTTAGACTTTTAAAAACATCTCTGTTGCAGCAATAAGAGGATTTTCTTTGTGGTTTGTTGTTTGTTCTATCAACAATGCTCTGGTTTTTGATTGAAAAAGAACAAATCCCCATTTTGGCACATTTTTGCCTGGAGATTATTTGTTTCCATTTCTCAGAACCTTCAGGCTGCAGCCATTTTAAGTATCAAACTATCAGATGTCACCTCTGATGTTGTCAATGGTATGTAAGACCATGTGATTACTGCTTTTTGGGATTTTACTGCACAAACCAAAAAGAGTTACTAACAAAGCTGGATGGCCAGGTGCAAAAAATATTTCCTTTCTTGTTAGATATGAGAATAATACCTTTAAAAAAAGAAAACACAAATCTAACATTTGGGAAAATCTTATACCCCTAAATTGTTTAAACATTTGAAAACGTTCCAGAAGAAATTGCAATAAGCAACAGCAGAATATTGCCTAAATAACACACACACACACACACACACACACAAATCGAAGCAATACTGAATATTACACTTCCTCTGTCACCTCTCCCCCACTCCAAAAAACCCACCAGAGATGAATGCATCAGGAGCTGATATTCACAGGATTACGGGACATATTAAAGTTGGGAAGCAATGATAGAATTTTTTTCAGGCTGGGCACAGTGGTTCATGCCTATACTCCCAGTGTTTGGGAGGCTGAGGTGGGAGGATTGCTTGAAGCCTGGAATTTGAAATCAGCCTGGGCATCAAAGTGCGACTCTGTCACTACAATAAAATAAAATAATATAAAATTTTTTGTCAAATTTGAGAAACAAAGCTGAAATAGACTAGATAGCTGAAGCTGTCAGTTTAGAGTATAAGTCAATAGAAGAAATGCATCTGTAGAATGAGAAAAGGCAATCAGATGTAATGGCAGGCACCTGTGGCCCTTGAAGAAAAAAGTGAGAAAGAGTCTATGGATCCCAAGTCTTGAGTGATTTCCAGATCCAATACCCTAAAGATCCTGTTGTAGTCATTATTTCCAATATGGCATTGTTTCCTCAGTGTAATTCCTTTGCATGTGAAGAAATGGGCAGAAGCTGGAAGGAGCCTGAGAAACCTTTTGGCCCAACACTTGAATTTACAGATTAGTAAATAGAAGTTTGTTGAAGTTAAAAGCAGAAAACTTGTTCCAGATCACATAGTCACATAATTAGCTCTCTGACTGACTATAAAACTTAGCATAGACACATTATAGTCCAGATGAATATTTATTATCAATAATAATTATATTATTTGCAGAGACATGAATATTAATGATATTTTACTTGTAAGCATTGAGAATATTTTTCTGCAGAGTTTCATGGAACAAAATGCTTCTTCTACGGACAATCTGGAGCACTCATTCAGTATGAAAATGTATGACTCCCATGATCATTCCCAAGTTATATTTCTAGACTAATCTACACTATTCATACTTGTCTTGTGGACCCTGTGCTCTAGCTGCATTGTTCTTTGAAATCTCAGTTTTCTTCTTTAAAAATACACTTTATTTACTTACACAAAGACACACACACACACACACACACACACACACAGGCTAATAATCTTCCTTTCTCCTAGAATAGCAGTTATTCACCCTGGCTATATATTAGAAGTTCCTGGGGAGCTTTAAAAAATACTGATGCCCAGACCTCTCAGGTTCCGATTTAATTAGTCTGTGTTATGGTTTCAGCTACCTGAAGTATAATTTATGTACAATAAAAATTCATCCATTTAATGATACAACTTGATGAAATGTGTTAACTGTACAGCCATGAACCCCCATTACAATCAAGACTTAGCACAGTCTGTCTCCTTAAAGAGTTGCCTTGTGCCCCTTTGTACCTGATCCCCTCTCCTGACAACTGCTTTCTGTCACTATAGTTTTGCCTTTTCTTGAACTTTATGTAAATGAAATTATAGAGTGTGCA
>CAUYQG010006328.1:0-65664 GCA_963574415.1 Tarsius wallacei
CCAAGAGAATCTGTCAAAATCCTCCTTTGGTTATAAAATAAATGTGCAAAAGACAATCGCATTTCTTTACACCAATAATAAACAAACAGAAATCCAAATAAAAAGTACAATTCCATTCACAATAGCCACAAAAAAGATGAAATACTTTCACGTCTCCCTAACCAGAGACGTGAAAGACTTTTAAAATGAAAACTACAAAACACTGCTCAAAGAAATCAAAGATGACACAAACAAATGGAAAAATATCCCATGCTCGTGGATTGGAAGAATCAACAATGTGAAGATGTCCATCCTACCTAAGGCAATCTACAGATTCAATGCAATACCCATCAGATTACCAGCAACATTCTTCTCAGACCTAGAAACAAAAGCACAGGAATTCATATGGAAACACAAATGACCAAGAATAGCCAGAACAATACTCAGCAAAAAAAAGCAAAGCAGTTGGTATCACACTACCAGACTTCAAACTTTACTATAAAGCTGCAATCATCAAAACAGCTTGGTATGGGTACAGGAACAGGCATATAGACCAATGGAACAGAATTGAGATTCCAGAAGCCAAACCTCCATTTGTCAACCAACTCATCTTTGACAAAGCCCCCACCTCCTACCACTGGGGAGAGGAGAACCTATTCAGTAAATGGTGCTGGGGAAACTGGCTGACCACATGCAGAAGATTGAAGCTGGACCCCCATCTATCCCCTTACACAAAAATTAACTCCAAATGGATCAGTGACCTAGGTGTAAAACCTCAAACCATAAGAACTTTAGAAAATGAAGGACATACCCTCATGGAAATTGGAACTGGCATCCAATTCCTGAACAAAACCCAAAACCCACAGGCCATAAGAGATAAGACAAACAAGTGGGACCTCATTAAACTAGCAAGCTTCTGCAAAGCCAAAGAAACCATCAAGAGAGCAGGGAGACAGCTTACAAACTGGGAAAAAGTATTAGCCAACTCCAGGTATGACAAAGGCTTAACATCTTGGATCTACAAGGAACTCAAAGGTGCGGAAAAGAAAAAACCAGACAACCCCATTATAAAATGGACAAAAGATATGAACAGACACTTCTCAAAGGAATACATCCAAGCAGCCAAATGACACACGAAGAAATGTTCAAACTCACTAATCATCAGGGAGATGCAAATCAAAACCACACTGAGACACCACCTAACTCCAGTCAGAATGGCAATTATCAATAACTCAAAAAATAACAGTTGCTGGAGAGGGTGTGGCAAAAAGGGAACTCTTCTACACTGTTGGTGGGAGTGTAAACTAGTGCAACCTCTGTGGAAAGCACTGTGGTGATTCCTAAAACTCTAAATATCGACCTCCCATATGACCCTGCAATCCCCCTACTCGGAATATACCCTGAAGAACTTAAATCACTCTATAAAAAAGATACCTGCACACGTATGTTTATCACAGCGTTGTTCACAATAGCAAGAACCTGGAAACAACCATGCTGTCCATCAAAAGAGGACTGGATTTTTAAAAAGTGGTACATATACACAATGGAATATTATGCAGCCATAAAGAAGGACAAACATATGGACTTTGCAGCAACTTGAATGGATTTAGCGTCAATCATACTCAGTGATCTATTACAGAAACAAAGAAGAGAGTACCATATGTTCTTACTCATAAGCGAATCTTGAACAATTATCATAATATTATAAGAAAGATTAGCAGTGGGAAACTGCCAGGGGAGGGGGGATGGGATTGGCAGTTGAGGGAAAGTGCTAGGGGAGGGAGGAGCACACCTCACCAACAAGGGTACCTGCATAATCAGCGCTTGTATACATAACCCTGAGTTGTACCCCATATCTTAAAAAAAAAATCGCTTGGAAAACAATAGAGCACAGTGATTAATAACTTATGCTTCGATGTCAAACAGTTCTCTTCAAATCCAGAATTTGTCACTACTTATGTAACATTGGTGCAAAAAATTTATATTTTTAGAGTATCAGTTTTATCATGTGTGAATGAGAATAGTAAAATTATGTACAAGTAGTTCTGAGGTTTATATCACATAGTGGAAACAAAATGCTTGACACAATGTCTCTGTTACAGCAGGCATTTAGTAAGCAACTTCTATTAAAATTATTATACAATTATAGGTGTATTACATACATTATTTAATATGCAGAAGAACTACAATTACTATTGATTTATGGACATGCTGCTCTGACGGTTTGATCATGGAGGAAGCCTCCTATATCAATTCTTCTTAGTATTTTTGCCTTCTAGACCCAATGCATGGTGTACCAGTATACAAACATATGGTAAAGTCCTATTTGGTTCTACTTACATAGCACATAGTATAGTATTCTGATATACCACTTTAATGCTTAAGAAAGATTATATTAGAAAAAATGATAGCAGTTAAAAAAAAAAGAAAAGAAAAAGCAAATAAGAAATGTGCTGACATCTTTGGGTTCATATCATCTGCTGAAGTCTACAGAAAACAGAACATCCCCTATGTACCAGGAAAGGCTGTAGGAAGTGATATCACTCTCGGTGTTTCCATGAATGAAGTTAACATTGACGATGACTACTGGAAATTAAAACCCCTTTGTGTAACAGTACAAGATGGCTTACTACTTTTATCACTTACAGCTGAAATTAACGGTGTGCCCTTGTGAACGAGGAAGGTGATATTATTGAACACTCTCAATGAGCTGTGTATTTTCATATGTACTATCTCAATTAATGCAATCGTTAAAAACTGTTGTATGACTTTTCTATCCAATTTTATCAGTGGGTAACAAAAAATCATAAAAGTTAACGTACATCCAAACTTGGACATGTACGTAAATAATCTAGCTGAAACTCCTTCAGTTGTAATATTTCACATTGCATGCATTAAAAGATAATATAACCCAGCTTAAAATTCACCTTGTTCATAATTAATTCTATATGAAAAAATATCTTATGTTGGTTTATAACTGTGAGAAAATAGAATTAAATAGTAGAATATTATAAATCTAAGGTGTTTTGAAGAGGGAGATATAATTCTCAAATCTCTTTTTTTTTTCTTTGTGTGTGTGTGTGTGTTTTTTTTTAAGTTAAGACCAGAGGATTTTAGGATATTTATTAGAGTTTCAAATGAAGTCTCAAGTCTTCAAAAATAAAAAGGCCATAGAAATTGTAGAATGCATTGTTAAATATAAATCCATCATAATTCAGAGTCTAAGAAAATTATGCTCCCTATTTGGGATATTCTAAGACAATAATAGATGTTTTAGGCATAAAAGAATGTATTTAAAAGGTTATATGTCAAGAGACAAATGTTTAACTTTGATCTTACCACTAATTCCCAGTTGATGACCTTGAAAATTAACATCGCTGCTTCTGCCTCCCTAGTGATAAAATGTTATTAATAATATCCTACCTCACTTAGAGCGTAAATTAGTGAAATATAGTAAAAATTATTTTGATTGTTAAGATTTCACAACTTCAAATTTAGGTTGTTCATATGGTCTACGCTTGCTGAATTTCAAGTTTATGAAACTTACTTTAATTGAAAAACTGTGGACAATGTAAACTATTTCACTGCAGCGGTCTTGTCCTTTTAATATTCAGCGGCAGTATTAAGACTTAGCATCGCCTAACGACAACTCCTCATTCAGCAAACAGATGAGCATTCTTTCTTTCCTTATTTTTTAGTACTCTTTTTAAAACCCTTGCTCACAAGTTGACTTTTTTTAAAGCTAAAGAAAAAGATCCTAGAGGAAAAGTAAAATCTCAACTTCTTGGCCTGAGAGCATGTAACACTGTTTTTCAGATGGGGAAAAGAGAAAGAGTGAAAAATGGGACGAACCCTTAATACTATAAGCTCCTCTAACTGAGATGTGGTGGTAATTGCTTTTTATTTTTTTGTAGCATCTCCTGTAATGGTAATGCTTTCAAGTGAGGATCAAAGAGAATGACCTACATAAGAAATAGATGGCAACATGTAGTTACATTTTCCATCCTTTGTAATATGCTTTCTGCATCCATACTTCTAATATGAAACACAGCCTAATGTTCATCGTTTTTTAAAATGAGTTGTCACTAAGGTCAGATGAGATCCCTGGAAGCTATAAAAAAAGGGGGGGGGCGTGATTTGGAACAAGGTGTTAATGCCAATAGATGGATCAGTCTTCACATAGCCGAGCTTGTGCATTTAAAGAAAATAAGAGCAAAGATTCAGAAAAACACACACACAGACACACAGATTCACTATTTCTGATGAGATGTACCCATGTGTGTAGATCATCAGAAATAGGAAATTCATCTATATTTCATTACCCAAAAGAATGATCAAAAACAAAAGGTTCAACATAAGAGGAATATAATATAATATAGACATTTTTCAATTTAAAAAGTTTCATAAAATTTGAAATTCAGCAAGTTTAGCATGTGAGCGACCCAAATTTGAATTTGTTTAATCTTCACATTTAAAATAATTTTTACTATATTTTAATAATGTATTCTCTAGGTGAGGCATTACGTTATTATTAATATTTTATCAATAGGGAAACAGGAGCAACCATGACAACATATGTTAACCACATATTTTACAGAGAATGTCCACAAGGAAAGATATCTCTTGCAAACACGTCATAAGGCTAAGGTTATGTCATTAGTGTTCTGGTCCCTAATGATGTTCAAATTTCCCTAGAGGAGCAGTACATTAGGATATTATTATTATTATTACTACTACCACCATTATTTAGAGTTGGGGTAACTTTGTGTTGCCCAGGCTACAGTGGCGTGATTATTATTCACTGCATCCTTGAACTTCTGGGCTGAAGTGATCCTCCCACCCTAGTTTTTCAAAGAGCCAGGACTACACTGAAGGTCCATGTGACCATGTTCTGCCCGTATTCATTCATTCATTCATTCATTCATTTTTAGAGACAGTATCTCGCTCTGTCACCCAGGCTGGAGTGCAGTGGCAGGATCAGAGCTCGTTGCAGCCTGGAACTCCTAGGCAAAACAATCCTCTCACCCCAGTTTCCTGGGTAGCTAGGACTACAGATGAGTGCCACATCTTAAAGTATTATCATCTAACTTAATGCATCAAATATTTTCAACAGTGAAAGTTTTCTGAAAAGACAAGAGTTGTAGGGAGTGTTTTTGGTGTCTAAGAATTTGCAGAGAAGGAAACTAGAGGTATCAGGGAAAAGGCAAGTGGCTTAATTCACAAATTTCCCCATGAACTCTCCTTTTCTAATCCTCCTTCCATTAATAACTTTTAAAAAAATTGACACTATAGTGTTGCTTAAAACATGATGGTGGTCATTCTCTGACATCGTTTGTGATGATTCTTGGTAGCAGAAGAAGGTAAAAGAAAAGTTATTTGGTATTGGGCTAGGTATGGTGAGTACAAAAAAAAATAGTCACATTTGTTTTGATTTTTAAAAAAAGATTCTTATCTTATGAAGGTATCTTTGGTTGTGTTCATGGCCATAGCATCACACTTCCTTTAAAAGATAAAATTAGTTCCTACACACAGTCTAGATGTAGCCTTCGAGAGTCATTTCAGGGAGCCTGGAATGAGCTGGTGGATATTTGCCAACATGCACTTAACAATTTTGGGACACGCATAAAGGGCTATAAGGATCCAGAACAGAATAGAAATGGATTAGTCAATATGTCTGCAATAAAAGGAAGTGCTTCTACAAGGAGGTAGCTGCATTTTACTCTGCATTACAGATTTATTTGTTCCATATAGAGCTTGAGAGATATTTCCTGAATATCTGTTTATTGAATATTATCTGTCCTGTAATCATGATAAAATTTGATATGCATTTCTATTAAAGGAAAAACTTTTCTAAGATATCAGGCTCTGAACAATAAACCACTTCAGCAATTTAGTGAAATACCTATTTGAAAAGAGGACAACATTAAATTAATGCATTTTTATATTAAATATCAAAACAAAACAACTTTGAGTTGATGCTAGTCTTATTTACTTACTTACGTACTTACTTGCTATCTTACAGGACAGTGCATCCTGAATTGAAGCACTTCAGTGTTTATTAAATCATATTCTCAATTTTCCACTACTCCAAAGTCTGTTTGATTAGGTTTGCACCTTCGTGAAAGGGATATTTTTAGAAATGAACAAATGAATCCAGACTAAACACAAGAGATGATTAAAAATATATATATATACCATTTGTCCAAAATGAAAATGCTTAAGCAAATGTGAAATTGTGCTTTACATTCACAAAAATTATCTGTTAAAGACCCTGAATTCAGATAATACATGGTGCAAAAGTTTCTTGATTTATTTATCTAAATTAAAAAAGAAAAAAGATAATAAAAAAATTACGTGATCAACAATGAAATAAAATAATGTTTAATAAACTTGATTGACTAAATTAATTTTTAAATATCTTAATATTTATGAATTTTACACTGTGAAAATTCTAAAGAATCTCTACCTATAATGTATGTGTTCATGCTTACTGTAATTATAACACTATAAGAAGTTTTCTTTGATATAAATGGAAGTAATAGACGTTCTAAGTGTGTTTTTTGTACCTATAGGACATTCTTTTTGGTGGTTCTTTTATCTGAGGGGTCTTTGGTTTATATCTAAAATAAATTAAAAATTTTTAAATCATAGTACATGTACAGATTTTGTTTTGATTTTTGATGCTTCATACTTTCATTTTAGCAGACAATGGGGATGTTTTTCATGTGCTGTATCAGCCAAGAAAAAGCACAATGTTCTTCATGAAGACACTAAAATCTTGGCTTAGAAGCTAGAAATCTAATTTCTGTGAATTAAAAAAAGTGGAACAAAAAATATCCACCCAGTTAAGCAGCTCTATTCAGAAAGAATTGCAGAGATGAGATGACCTTCAAGAATTAGGTCAAGATGTGGGGAAAGATCATGTGTTTTGTGATTTTTGTTGTTGTTGTTATTGTTTTAAGTTGTATTAATTTAACTATTTATTTATTTAAAAAATTTTTAATTTTAAAGATGTGGAATACAAGTCAGGGTTAGGTATACAAATGCTCATTATGCAGGTACCCTTGTTGATGAGGTGTGTCCCCGCCTCCCACCCCTTGTTTTGTGATTGATTTCTCTTTATTCCCTTCTTTAAGGAGACAGCTCTGGAACAAAAGAGACTCAGCATCATTTTCCCACCATAACCAGTATTTACACGTGCACAGACAGGAAGGTCATGTTTTCTCATGACAGTAGGAAGCCTATTTGATTCTGGATTGTGTATTGGGATTCTAGACTAGAATGTCAGGGCTAGACTGTAATTCAGATATTCTGAAGTCGATGTCTTCATCTTGCAGAGAGAAAACTGGTGCTCAGAGAGTTACACCTCATCCAAGATGGCTCCGGTGTTTACAGAATACAACCCGCCAAAAAAAAAAAAGAATAGGAAATTTATCACTTAAAAAATGTTTTGTACAGAAATTCTATTGCTCCTCTGGAAATACAGAAATTCTAAGTATTTAACATGGTTTTAGTTCTACATCTCCTCTCTCTGCTCCATCTGTCCATCTAGACAATGGACACAATGGAAATGTCTGTGAATGATGAGTGATGTCAAATATTTAACAAGCTATTCTAAATCATTGGCATATGATTCTATAAAAGGTTGCTATATGGAAAGCAAGTGGCTTTTCTGGCCAACGGAACCTTGGTATATAGTATTATAGTCTCATAATTCAAAATATGTTTTTGATTGTTATTTGATGTAACACAAGTGTTCAAGAATAAAAATTGACTCATCTATTGTTTACCCTGCAGTTTTATGCTCATAAAATTCCCCAAAAGAGATTTGCCTCCTACAAAACCAGCATGACTATATGTTCTGCTAGTCACTTGGAAAATTCAAGTTCACATTTTCAGTACATATATCAGCAGTCTCTTTAGCAGTAAGAGTTCATAGTTTCTTTTAAAAAATTATGTGTACAATTATTTATTTTAGACATATAGATGTACATTTTATTTTGTGACCAGAGCTAGAGTCTGAGAAAGGATTTTTTTTCTATGACTTCTAAAGATTAGATTTAAGTTTCTCACCTGTAAATAGGAAATACTTTATCATGCTCATTTGAATATTTTAATATTTATGAATTTTATAATGGGAAATACTAAAGAATTTCTACCTATAATTCATGCTTACTTTAATTATAATACTATAAGAAGGTTTTTGATATTAATGGAAGTAATAGAAATATTAAGCTCATTTATTTCTTTGTAAGTTTGCTTGGTTATTCATTTGCTTAGGGAATTCCTGGATTTGGACAAAAGAAAATCACATAACTTCTCTTTATTTAACACTTTATGTCCAAACTCTGAAAATCTACAGTTGACACCAATTAGGCCAAGATACAGCTGGTGGAAATTTGCTCATTGACACTACCTAATAGTTTAAGGAAATTCCTGGGTATGCAGCTTAGAGGCCCCTCAGCCAATCAAGAGTATGGGGATGAACAGTTCAGCATCCATGCTGATTGATAGAAATAATGCATAAAAGTTAACATTGTTACAAAGATAATGACTTGGTAGTATCATTTGTAAAATTGCATTTCTCTTCAGTAGCACATTATATGTGCATATGTAAATCTTTCCCTTATTTTTGGAGAAATTATATTTGAGAACACTGTATTTAAGCTTAAGAAAAATATCTAATGCATTTTATTTATATTTTTTCTTTTGTGTGTCCCGTTATACAAATTACCAATCATTGAGTGTTAATATTATAGTAAAGCAATTTATGTACATGCATGTAATTTTTGTGTCATGGTGATCAAAGATAAAAGCACTTTAATCTGTATTATGTAGCTAGGAGACAAAATCATTAGCATATTACATTTCTGATTCATCGCCATACATCACAGGAAGGCCCGGTAGAAAATATAACAAGCCCTAGTAACTGTTTCTTTCAATTTTTAATATGAAGTACAATAATATAAAATAACAATAAAGTACTGAGTGTCATATTAATTCATATAATTTCCTGAAAAAGTATATACTATAGACATTCATTCATAATCTAGTTTTTTTAAGTAACCATGACAGTCTGTAAGATATTTTAAATATTTCAGTTTCTTTTTTTCCATGGTTTAAAAGAAAGTAACAACATAATACAGCCAATAAGTTTTCTTTTTTTATTGTTAGCTTTGCCAACTTTTCAGAATATTATCTTTTCATGATTCAATCCTAGTTTACCTTGCTCTATTTTTAAAAGCAGAAATTTATTTAATCAAAGCTTATTTCTTTGATTTTATTTTGAAATATTTTCATTATAAACTAATCACAGGAAAGCGTATATGTGTATATATATACACACACCAGTCCGTCATTAATAGAAATGGAAAGTATGATGAAGATATCTTGATCATCCTAATTTGATATATAAACCAAACCTCATAGAGATTAAATAAATTGCACAGGTTTTTGAAGCACTGTTAAACATATAACTAAAATCTCAGTTTCCAAATGCTCCCTTTCATCATGAACAATTGTGAAATTCCAAAGACATATCATTAAAAAAACTGCCAGTCAACCAATTAGCAAATGGTCAGCTTGTCTGGCTCTCTAGTGATTTATTTCAATAAGTTTTTTATGTTGAGAAGCATTTAAAAAATCAAGATTTTTTTAAAAAAGATTTATCATTAAGCCTCTAATACTGCAGCACCTTTTGAAATGCATCCAACTTCTAAATCCACCATCCATTCATCTAAAGTTCTGCGGGTGTTTAACTCAAAATTGTGGAGATTATGCCTAGCAGCCTACTTGTATGCTCAGCTGGTGTGCTATAGATTATAGAAGTTCTATGGGAACTTCTCTAGAAATGTTATCTATGGCTGCTTTTTATCTGAATTTATTATGTCTAGCTGTATTGTGTAGAAGTCCATAAAATAGCTGATAACTATTATACTTCAAAGATATATATGCCTCATGGGAGGTCCACCAGCTGGAATTTCTCCAGATTTTATTTGGACACAAAATGGCTTCAGCTGCTTAGATCTGGCCTCTGAATTGTGGCTGTCTTTGCCGTCTGGAAACTGTTGTAATTTGGTGAACAAATCATGTTCAAGAGAAGTTAAAAATGGCGTGGAATTAAAACAAAATTATCATTAAGATAAAGGCAGTTAAGGGAAGCAGAGTTGTGAAGGTCCTATGGATTTTTCACTTTAACAACCTGTATTTTCAAGGGTGGCAAGCCAAGATGATAAACTTGTCTCTAAACTAAAATCAGGAGAGTTATTGCAGGTGTCAGGCTGGAAACAACATTTATTGACTCTTCTTGGTCCCTTTAACGGTAAAAGGGTCTAGTGCACAGAGTCGGCAGGTCCTAGAGGAAAATTAGAGTGTATGAATTCACTTCGCGGATGAAATTCTGAGATGTTTAACAACGTAACAAACAGCAGGATTTTCTAGCTTATTACAAAATGACAATAAATATGCACACATGTATCAGAGGATTGGGTGTCAGGGTATATCAATTATTTTAATAATTATTTAAAGCACATTAGTATATTGGTGGGTTTGTACACATGTGTATTATATGTAATGTTAATATACAAATCAAATCATATTAAAATGACATCAGGGGCCAATGATATACTTCCTAACAGCTTTCTGAAATAAATATTCTGATAAGCTAAAATCGATGGGGACATAAATCCCGGGGCAGAAAAAAGAAAATATAGTCAGTGGATTCCAGAATAATCTAGAACTTTGGCTGAATATGTTTTCTAAAGTTGCTTCCTTAAAAAAAGAGTTCCCTGCAATGTTGTGTGGCAATAATTGTTGGGAAATTCTTCTTTATGTTGAGTGGAAAGCGTATTCCTGGTCCCTCATTACCCTAGAAATAGCACAAAAAATGGCTTTTGTTGTTCCCTCCACCATTTTGTAATTACAGATTTTCGAGTCTGATATCTACTGATTCTTCCAGTCAAGATGCGTGGGAGTGGCTGACCACAGTGACTCATGCCTGTATTCTCAGCACTTTGGGAGGCCAAGACAGGAGGATTGCTTGAGCCCAGGAGTTTGAGACCAGCCTGGGCAGCATAGTGAGACCTGAAATCTACAAAAAATAAAAACTAAGTGGATCTGGTGACTTGCACCTGTAGTACCAGTTACTCGAGAGTCTGAAGCAGAAGGATCACTGGAGTCCAAGAGGTTAAGGCTGAGATGAGTCATGATTGTGCCGCTGCACTCCAGCCTGGGCAACAGAGTAAGACCCTAACTCCAAAAAAAAAAAAAAAAAAAGTTGAGGAGGGGAGATAAAGCAATTTGTAGTTATTTAAGAAGAAATGTCTAACATAATGGACACCTGGTTTGGAATTCTGAGTTTGCAACTCAGTGGGAAGTCACTAAACTTTGAAATGACCTTGTTAATTTTGTAAACAGATCTTACTGAAAATTACCACTCTGCTACACATTAATATAGTACATAGTACATAGTAGGCCGGGTGTGGTGGCTCAAGCCTGTAATCCCAGCACTTTGGAGGGCTGAGATGAGAGGACTGCCTGAGCCCAAGGGTTCAAGACCAGCCTGGGCAACTTGGTGAGACCTCATCTCTACAATAAATCAAAAAATTAGCCAGGTGTGTTAGCGTGCGCTTGTAGTTCTGGCTACTTGGATGGCTGAAGTGGAAGGACTGCCTGAGCACTGCAGGGTGACGCTGGGGTGGCTGTGAGCATGCCACTGTACTCCAGCCTGGGTGACAGAGTGAGACTCCAACCCAAAAAACAAACAAAAAAACATAGTACTCTTACTTATGCTGGTTAGCTATAGCCTCTGTTTTCTTCAGAGAACCTTCTGGTAGACTGAGGTATTTCCATTAATCAATATAGTTTCTAATAGAGATGGTCTCCAACTCACAACAGTTCAACTTAACAATTTTTTGACTTTATGATTGGGTCAAAGTGATAAGCTCAGTGGGAACCATACTTTGAGTACCCATACAACCATTTTGCCTTTCACTTTCAAAACGGTATTTAATAAATTACATGAGATATTAAACACTTTATTATAAAATCAACTTTGTGTGAGATGGTTTTGCCCAAATGTAGACTAACGTAAGTGTTCTAAGCACATTTTAACACAGGCTCAGGTTAGCTGTAATGTCCTGTAGGATAGGTGTTTTGAGTACATTTTTAATTTATGATTTTTTCAGCTTACAATCAGTTTATCAGAGGTAACCCTATTGTAAGTTGAGGAGCTTCTGTACTGGTTAAAGTTTTCTAGTATATTGTATTTGGAACTTACATTTGTTAGATACTTTTTAATCTACACACACACATACACACATACACAGAGAGAGAGAGAGAGAGAGAGAGAGAGTCATCCGTCATCCCTTGGTATTCATGTGGGATTGGTTCCAAAACCCCACACAGATACCAAAATCCATGAATGCTCAAGTCTCTCATATAAAATGATGTGGTATTTATATATTACCTATGTACATCCTCCTGTATACTTTAAATTGTCTCTAGGTTTCTTGTAATACCTCATACAATGTGAATGCTATTTAAATAGTCCTTACACAGTATTGTTTAGGGAATAATAACAAGGAAAAAAGCCATACATGTTCAGTACAGATGTAACCAACCATTTCCTTTTCCTGATCATTTTCCATCGAGAGTGGGTTGAACCTACAAACTCAAAACCCACGGATAAGGAGGACTGAGTGTACCTATATATAATTTTCTTTAATCTCCCCAAAACGATGATATGAGGTAAGTACTGATTCTACTAAGGCACAGAGGACTCCAGTTATATCACACAGTTACCATATGTGAGTGATTACACAGTAATTATATGTGAGGTGAGATTTCAACTAACTTTAGATACCATGCATTTCAGTTACCATGGCTGCATGACAAAGCACCTCAGAACATTCATAGCTTAAAACAACACTCACACCAATTTTGCTCACAAATCTGCAATTTGGGCCCAGCCTAGTAAATTGTTGCTGCTTCCCATTCTGTTTCTGCCTTCAGGTGACACTTCACGACCCATAACTGACTGTGTCAAAGGTAAATGACGATTGCTGTTACCTCAAGTGGGTGACTGCCATGTGGGTGACACTCCAAACCCTTCCCCAGTGCATCAGGCCAAGGCTGGGATATGCAGCTCAGGGCACCTCGTTTCTTGTTCCTTCCTCCTTTTTCTGTAAGACTTCACTTCCTCAAATGTTTCTTCAAAAGAGCGTGCTCCCTGAGTTAACCCCACACTCTCAAATCCCTGTCTTGGGCTGTCTTTCTAGAAAACTCAATCCAAGACACAGGGTGAAAATTCAAGTAAAAAAAATAAAAGCAAGAAAGTTATCTATATATTTATTAACATAAAGCAATAGACAACTTTTCTCATTGGTAGCCTTTTGCAGGTATCATGTTAGCTCTTCCCCAATATTAATTTAGTCATAGAGGTATGATATTTGGGATTTTCTAAGGTTTTATTAGAACACACTCTTCACAATGGTTGGCATTGCTTTTGTCGAGATCTGTGTACAAAAATCCAGGTGGCTGATTATCTCTTGTACAATTTGTCTATGTACATTGAGTTTTATTCTAGTCTCTTTTTTGTTCACACATGAAGTGTAGGAAATACCATTTGAGGAAAAAACAAAAAGCTTACTTTCTTGTCTCAGCATCATCAACAATTACTACCAGAGACTCACACTGAGCACAGAGTTAGACAACTTTCTGCCGTTTTATCTTCAAAGTTGAAGCTATGCTTATATTATTACCCCATAATATTGAATGATTCCAGTAGGATTTTAAAATACATGGTAGAATTTAGAAAATTAAGTGTGGTGTTCCAGCTCCTTGGAAGACTGAGGCGGTAGGATCGTCTGAGCTCAGCAGGTCGAGGCCACGGTGGCCATGAGCATGCCACTGCACTCTAGCCTGGGCGACAGAGTGAAACTCCAACTCAAAAGAAAAAAAAAAGAATATTAAGTTTACTAAATGTGCAATGATGCATTCTCTGCATGTATAGAATCTACAAAATATTTCCCAGAAAGAAGAGGCAAGAAGAAAAGCAAAGTGGGGAATCAGTTATAGCAGCATATATTCATGATTCCATCTATGTTTTAGTCTGGGGAAATATTTAAGTAGATGAACCTTCTCTCTCAAGGTCTCCTAACTCCCTATAGGCTCTCTTTCATTCTAACTTCTACATTTACCAGGGCCAGGAAGCTGGTCACTTCCCCAGCCCCACAAAGTGGCACACAGCGCATAGCAAGATACCTTGAGAAGACACCAGCACACAGAATCTCCCCCACTGGCTTTTTAAATAAATCCGGCATCTCTGTTTCAAAGTGCCTATTCACTGCTAATTGCTAGGAAAAATTATTTGTGTAAAATATATTTTAAACCTCACTTTTCTTAAGAGCGTAAAAGCAGAGAGGAAAAGCTAATGATTAATAGCATCCATAAAGACTCAATGACAGTATTTTAAACGCTCAGTTTATACTCATACTCTGAAACAGTAATTTTTTAACTTGCAAAATGAATTTCGTCAATGACAGTATTTCACATTTCCCAGTTGTGTTTGCATTTTGAAAGAATATTTTCATAAGCTGTAATGTGGACTAACAGGAAATTTATTGAGCCAAAATCATTTTATAAAGTAGCTCCCACCTTAAAAAAAAAAATCCAAGAAATATAAGAAAGTCACATATGTCCAAACCTTTTTTTTTTACTACTATGAAAGAAATAAAATAGACAAAAACAAGTGCAAATAGCAAAAATTAAACTTGTTGCCCTCAGACATAAACAGAAAAATAGATTCATACTTTAATGCTAAAAGTGTAGTTTGGGTGCAGACATTTTGGCAATCATTGGAAGGCCACCTATCTACCCCTTCAAAGACAACTTGTAAGCAGATCCGATTCCAGTAGTTAGAAATAAGAGGGTTGGGGTGGGTGCAGGTAAGACGGGAATAAAAAGCCGGCACGTTTTCCTAGGCCAGAGGGCGAAATGCCTCCTTGCTAGATAGGGGACATTTTGCCATTCTGGAGAAGTTTTGGATTGCCATGCTGTTGGGGGCAGAGAGGAAGACGGGAAGAGCTCTAGCTGCATGGAACAGGTACAGACCGGGATGCTCTTAAACCCTAAAATATGCAAGACAGCCATTCTCTCCCCTCCCGACAGGAATTATATCAGTAACCCAAAGGTTAAGAAAACTTGTTTTGCATGAAACCCTCTCTCCCACCAAAAAAAAAAAAAAAAAAAATTAAATTAAATTAAATTAAAATAAAAGGACCAAAGAATATTATTATATTCAGGAAAATAAAGATCATTAAAATGACCGTCTTCTATTTTTGTTTTCTGAATTTAGCCCTTCACCAAATTAGATTCTGAACTAGGGGACACTCACATATGAGATCCTCACAAGTGGACCCAATTATTTCAGAAATAGACCTCAACTGTATTATACATCTGACCCTTTCTGTCTCTGTTCATCTTGACATTGCCGTGTTTCAGCAAGGCACTATTTGCTCCCTGTTGCTTCTGTTCTAGGGGAAACTTTCCTGGGCTGCCAGTATAACTTTGATAGTCTTGCGGGTGGTGCCTTCAAGGACGGCAGTGTGATTACACCAATAAATTTACTCCCAGGTTAACTCTGCATCTTGGCTTTCCCTTCTTGTTTCTATCTCCTTTAAGATGGGATATGTACGTTTTAAATGATATCTCAGAAGAGTAACACTGGGTGGAAAATTTCCTAATTTCTTATTAATGGTGGTCTTGGTAGACCAAAGTGGAGAAAATCCCTTGCAGAGAGCAGTTAGAATTCTCTATAAACTTAAATATATTTTTCGTAAGAATTCCCTTTCCTACACCCAAGAACTATGAGTGTTTCTGTGGGCAGCCAGTGTTGTAACTGTAGATACCACTCCCTTTGAGGGCTGTTAAAACTTGCAGTTGTTATCGTGAGAAGGTTAGGTTAGAGAAGAATTCCCAAAATGGTTGTAGTCCCTGTCTTTTTGAGATGTGTCTTGACTCAGGTAATATTATGTTGCATGCATTGTCTTCTTTCTATGTATTCATAAGTGGCCAGGAAGGTGTGACCTGGTACCCTTGGTCTCTTGGTTAGTACAATTTCTATCCATCTCAATACATGAGTCTTGTCCTGGAGTGCGAAAGATCATTATATTTGGCAGGAAAAGGGCCAATATTTGTAAAGGCACAGGTTGTTGGCAGAGTTTATATTTATCATCATCCTAGGGATTGGAAAGGGCTACGCTTTTTATCTCTGTAATCCCACAGGGTTTGTTGCTACTGACACTGGATTATAGCATTTTCAATTCGATGGCACCACTTACGAGCATTCTGGTTTATTGGATATATCCTGTTGTTGGGCATTTTTGAAGTGAGATTCCATAGGTTGTAGTCAATTGCTTTATTTGGTTGAAGTCACTAGTTAATAAGAGCGAGCTTTGTGTAATTTGAAGTAAAAGTTGACCCACAGATAGGGGTGAGAAGGCATTTAGGAGTCATACATGCTGCATCTTCTGAAGTTCATAGCCCACAACTTGCTGTCTCCAATGTGAATAAAATTTTGTTTGCCTTGATTTTTATTTTAATGGGCTCTTTCTTTGACTTAATGTGTTGCCTATCAGTCACCGTCTTTTTTATAGAGCATACACAGCATTTTTATTAGTTTCTTTAAAACGTGTTTATAAACCGGGCTCGGTGGCTCAGCCTGTAATCCCGCGCTTTGGGAGGCTGAGGTGAGTGGATTGCCTGAGCCCGCGGGTTCGAGACCTGCCTGGCCAACCTGGCGAGACCTCATCTCTACAATAAATCAAAAAATTAGCCGGGCGTGGTAGCGCACGCCTGTAGTTCCAGCTACTTGGGAGGCTGAGGCGGAAGGATCGCTGGAGCCCAGCAGGTCGAGGCTGCGGTGGCCGGGAGCGGCCGCCACACTCCAGTCTGGGCGACGGTGTTAGACTCAAACTAAAAAAAAAAAAAAAAAAGTGTTTGTAGATAAGAGTAATTTATTCCAAATACTTGGTCCATTCCTTCTCTGATCCTCTGTGGCCAATCCCCTCCCCGCTGTTGGCCCTATGTTAAGTATGATTTATTTTTCCATTTCCATTTCTTATGTGTTTTTAGAAAAAGTATTATTTTGGGATTCTGTGACACACAGTAGCAAATCCTTAACTACAAATATTAAAAATAATGGATCACAGGATTAATCGTATGCTTCAAGGCAAAAGAAAAAAAAGCAGCAAGATGATATCAAATAAATATAAGATTATATATAATACGCCTTTTGTACAGAGCAATATAAGTGAAATTAATCATTGTTTTGCTGAGAACAAGATAAATACATGTCAACAACATATAAGACCCAAGAATATTTTAAAACCCGAGACAAAATGCTAAAGCAAAGAGGAAATTAAACGATAAATTAAAAAAAAAAAATAGAACAAGGTAGGCTTCTTCAATGGAAAGAACAGTGATTGTTTAGAGGGAAAAATAGTAAAGAAAAAACGAGAAGAGTGGGATTCCTGCTGCAGCATCCTGCAGAAGCCTTGCCTTATTAAGCTAATTGGTTTCTGTTTCCTTCTTCACTTGCTCCCAGGTGCTTGCCTGCTCTCCTCTGCAGGTGGTCTCCGCTTTTCCTGGAGGGTGCAAGTGCTCTACTGGTGTGCTGCAAGCACCCAGGAAAAGCGGACTTCCTCACTGCTTGGAGCTGCATTGACTTCCACCACAATGCCGCAGAGTTGCTAAAAAGGGCATATGGCCAGGGGACCACTTCCTCCTCCCTCCGTTCCTGGAGATCTTTTATTGGTGTATGGAGTGTGGGAGTGGCTGATCTGAATTCACAACAGCAAATGAGATATATCCTAGCTCTTATTTAGAGCAGTAAGAACAACACATCTTTCCAAGTGCTCCTTTGCGCAATTACACTGTTAAACATCATATCCGTTGCAAAAATAATTTTTAAAACAATAATAATGTAAAGATTGGATGTCTATTTTATTATTGAGTTTAAACTTATTTTTAAAATTGACTGTGCATTATGTAAATGTCATGAGTTTTTAAAGAATGTTGTTTAGGAGAATTCATGGGTACACTTAAAAGAAAATCTCCACAGAACTGGTATGGTGAATGGGATTATTTTCAAAGAAGTCTAGTTCCTAATGTGATTCGGTTATTACACAATATGTCTTGGCTCTTATACATAGACTTCAGAGTATAGAATTGGTGTTGTGCAAAAATTAGATTTTTGAGAATGCGAGTGTGAGGGCCAAGACTCTCTTGGCTTCCTAAAAGTTAAATGAAAATCACTGACATGAGGCCGATGGGTTAATAGGAGAAAAGATATACAAATGTATTTGACGTGTATACATGGGGGCTTTCAGAATGAAGACTCACTTTCCCAGTAAGTTACAGAAATCTAAATATCGTCTTGAGATTACAGAAGAATGAGTGTCTGGATCCTGGAAAAACATGTTACAAGAGGAGGAAGAAGAAGAATTCCAATGAGGGGCAATTAAGTGAGGGTTGAGGGGAGTGATTGGATCAATTAATTGTTGGAATAGTCAAATTCTAAAATATTTAAAGAGGCTCATCTGAGCCAATATGAGTTGCATGGCCCAGGGTACAGTATCAAGAGGTCCTGAGAAAGCCAGCCTGAGGTGGTGAGGATACAGCATGGTTTTATGTATTGTAAGGAGATAGAAGTTACAGGCAAATACATAAGTGAATACTTGTAGAATACACATTGGTTCGATCTGGAGAGGTGGGACATCGCAAAGCTGAACCTTTAAAGGCATTAAAGTTTGTTAAAAGAGTTGAAGTAAGTAGAAAGAAATGCGTCAGTGAAAGGGGACTGTGGAATTCAAGATTCTTTTTATGCAGATAAAGCCTCTAAGTAGCAGGCTTCAGAGAAAATAGATAGCAAGTGTCTGTTTTCAGTCCTTAAAATGTATCAGACTCTCTGTTAAATCTCTTCTAGATCCAGGAAATAGCTAGAAATAGAAGATTCTCTATAGATGCACATTTCTTCCACAAGAGAGAACTTTACAGGACCATTTCACAAAATACCAGATAAATATATTTTGTTGTAAATGTTTTGATTTCCTTCACGGCCTGCTATCTGTCATGTGACTCTATGCCAGATTAGGATTCTATGTCAGGTTAGGATTTGGTATTTTACTGTCACCAAGAGTCTGTTTTATCTGTCTTAGGATCTCTATTTAATATTAATGTTGATCAGTTGTACCTAAACTGCCAAAGGTTGGGGCTATGAGAAGTGTTTGATCTCCCTTTCTGTCATAGCCTAACATTTAGGTTTTCAGATTTATTTGGGAACACCTTGGCCAAGAGAAGTGTCCATTCAATCAGCTGAAGAGTTCAGGATTTTATTTTGGTTTATATTCTCCCCTTCTGGTCAAGGTTTGTCAGAGGCAGCAGTGATGGTCAAACTTATTTTGCCACAAGTTGTTGCTTGGATAGTATGACTACCAGTCCCCGGGGGCTCTGCTTGATAGGACTGCTGTGGCCAAGAGACTTAGAGCCAAATAATTTATAGCCAAGTTAAATGCTCTAGGCCAGATAAGAATGGAGGTGGGCATTCATTCATTAATTCTTAAAATCTTTTAAGCAGTATAAGAGCCAAAAATCAAGTTTACAGAAATGACTCATCTACGCATTGAGCTACTATAATCCTGGATTTAGTTACAGACTTGTAGCAAATAGCTATGCAAAACATAAGAGTTTTTTTTAAAACCACTTAAGCTAAGAATTTCAGAGATTTCTGTTGGGCTGCACTGCTTTTTGTTGTCATTTTAGTAATTTGTCCTAAGGTGGCTCACGATAAAAAAAAAAAGTCTTTATGTATCAATCTCATAACTGGGAAAAACTATATTGAGAAGGTGTTGTCACCAGGTATCTTGATGTCCTCTTGGTAATTTGATTTTAAGTCTGTGAGAAATAGGAAATTCTTTATGATTGGGATGGACACAAAGGGGCCACGTAATAGCCCAGGTGGCAAAGTCCCTCAATTTGCCAGCTGTTTAGGCATGCGTGTGTGCCAGGTTTTGTGTTTTGGAGATTCTGTGCTCATTATATTCCTCACAATTGTCCCTTGCAATCTTCCACTCCCACCTCTTCCACTATATTCTCTGTGCTTTAGTTTTAGCAACAGAATGTTTGTAAAGAGCTCTTCTTGGAATTTATATAATCCTCCTGGGAGGCAGTCATTTCTTTAAAAAAGGTCTGCTTGGGTGTGGTTACATTTTTGGTTTTCTTCCCTGTAATGGATAATAAGACAACAGACAGTGGAACAAGAACAGCTGTGGGTTAGCCCTACCTTTATGCAGATCAGGAAACAGTCTCTTCTAGCATTGGCTGATCTCTTAAGAGTTTTTCATTTAAAACACTCGTATATGAAGGGGTCATATTTTGGGGTGAAATAACTTGATATCTTTGAAGAGTTTACAAATAAATAGACTTGGCCTTATCTGGACAGCTTTCTAAACCTACGGATGGTGCCAAAAAAAAGTATACAATTTTAAGAAAGGAAAAATCAGTATTGAAATTGTAATACTCAGTAAGAAGACTACAAGTCACGTTTGACTTCTGCAATTACAAGAGGTGCTCAAAGTGGTCACCACCAGCATCCAGACACTTCTTTTTATGGCGCATATCTTTTGACATCACTTAAAATGTATATACTTTTCTGGTACCCCTGTATTCATTTTTAAATCATTTTAGGAATCTGTAAAGCAGCTTTAACTGAAGTTATACTGGATCAAGGTAAGGGCCCACAAGTTCATTCCATGCAGTAAGACAATAGTATCTTTACTCTCTGTCAAAGCAGATTCTTTAATCATGACTATCTTTCATTTTGATCTTTTATTTTCATTGTGGCTATAGATTAAAAAATAATTTAAGATAGAAATTTTATGCAGTGGATTTTTAAGTCTCCTAGCTACCTTACTTGATATTCCAAAAATGTATTCTATATTTGAGTACTGCAAACACCATCTAGATGGAAGTTTCCCTATAATAGAAACAGATTGCTTGACATTTGGTTTTTCTCTATTTTGATAAAAGTGGTGCATGGAAAAAAGTTTAGCTTTTCAAAAAAAAATTGGCAAATGAGTTTTTTAAAAAGTTGATTTTGCTCAAGGGTTTGGCCAAGTTTAAGTATTAAACAAAAAAGTTGGAATTGATCATGGAAATGGCAAGAGGTTACTTTCTTCATTTCACTGGTGCTTATAAAAAGATCAGTTTTCACACCAAGCCTTGCTGGACAAAAATTAGTAATTTCACACACTCTATTTACTACAGGAAGGAACCACAGGAGCCCAGTGTTTCTGAAAATGGGGCCCTAACAGCTCTCCACTACTTAATACTAAGATAGGAAGTAAATTTTGGTGCAAGTTCAACTTTGGGGTATATGAAATAAACCAGCGTTAACCGCTAAATAAATAAATCATGTTCAATACCTTAGTTTAGTTTAACAAAATTTATTCAGCTGGTTGAAAAAGTTGCCAGGGATATTACAGCAAGGGTTTCCAAAATGTAATTGAGAATGTCAAAACGAATCATAAAAAAATGTACAACTGTGCAGATTTATGCTTTGCACCAGACATTCCTAATGCATGGAATAGTTGGAGAAAAAAGGAGTTCAGTGGCAGTTATAAAATTGTACGACAGAGGAAAATTCATTTCTCCATTTTTTTATGATAGCACGTTCTAATGGTCTAGCCATAGGAGAGCATCTTTAATACAAAGGCTATGATTTATATGAACCACGCGTGAAATTGGAGTGGAAAAAGTAATGATATTCAATATGCTAATGCCATGCTGTATCACTTAGAACACAGGGACCCAGTAGAAATGCAATGTAAACTCCCCATGGAATGGAACATTTTCTAGCGGCCACATTTAAAAGAGTAAAGAGAAACAGGTGAAATGAACTACAATGCCATAACTTCTTTAACCCCACATATCCAAAGTGTTATTTTCTTTCAACCTGGAATCAATATAAAAATAATGAAGGATCCATATTATACATTTTTGTCCATCTAAGTCCGGTGTATATTTTTACACTGATGGCACATTTCAAGTTAGACTAGCTACGTTTCAAGTGCACAATTAGTCACATCTTGAACAAGATGGGCTTAAAAAAAATACCTACTTGACCTCCTAAATTAAATTCAGTGGAATACTTATCTTCATAAAACGATGTGTATTCATTGTGTTGTTAAAAGACAAAATTACAACAGATCTCGTTTCGCAGATCTCAATTGGCTTTATTTGTGATTCCAGACTTGGGCAGCAGTCCGAACCAAAAATAGTCCAGAAGGCTCCGCCCTGCCACGTGTGCAGTCTGTATTTATAGCCAGAGACAAAGAGGAGACATACAGGATATGGAAGTGAGGTGCAGAGACAGGCCCGCTGGTTCAGGCTCAGCTTTGCCTCAACTGAAGCTGGTTTGAACAGTTGACTGAAGCTAGGCTGAGTCTCAGTGACTGGCTGAACTCAGCTATTGGTTGCAAAGAGAAACTCCTAAGTTAGGCTTTCAGTCTGCGTATGTGCTAAACTAGGTTGTAGTTTGTTTAGCAGGACTTGTCCTGAGGTTCCTGAAGCCCAAACCTAGTTTGATTGAACAACAGCTAACAATGACGGAAGTTAAAAATTTAGTCTTATAACTGGGCCATTTCTCTGTGAAACTTACATACTGACTCCTCAACATCAACATTTTCCAGATGGAAATGCTTCATTTGTTTGCAGGAGATAAGAACTGAAACGCCTAATCTCTGAATATCATTTTATATGTCAGCGGATTATCTTAATATTATAAGAAGCTTTTCTCTCCTGTGAATATTCGATGTCTCAGTGTTTCTTCAGTGTCTAATATGGATATATGGTCAAACTCTTTCACGAGACACTTAGGCCTGGGGTTGGAATTTCATGAATCTACATGTATCCTCTCTGTTTTCAAAGGCTTGAAGCTCTATGGGACTCATGCACCAGGAGCACAAAAAGACGATTTCGCTTTCCTGTCTCGGTATCTTATCTCACTAATTGACACTTGAATCCCTTAACTTGTCTGTCACCACTTGCCAGGAGATAATGAGCTGACCTCTCTTCAGGAACATGTAGCCTAAGCCAGAGATAACACTGACTATTTGTCAGCAGGAAATGTGGCTAGTGAGCGTCTTTGGGAGACAGGCAACACCCAGACAGGGACTAAACCAGCATGGGTGGTCAAATCTTCTATCCATCAGGGAATGGTGGGCAGGAGGGGGACATCATAAGTGGAACTTGCTGAGACCCCCTTCGTGACCACTCGTCAACTGGTTTGGCTCAAAACAAACACACCCAAAAACAAAAACAAAATGAAAGAGTCACTCTTGGCATAAAAAAAGGAAACTTGAGACAGCCGAAAGGCAAATTCTGCATCCTATGGTTAAGGCTCACAGGTCAAATTTATTAAAAAGTTAATTTGATTGACAAGCAATGATTAAGTTTTTAAATTCAAAGGTTTAAAATCGCCATAAACCCATGATCTTTTTGTTTCATATAAACATGTTTATCTTGTCCCGATAGTACAGACATGTCTGCTGTTAACGATTTTAATTGCTATCATGTCTGAAGTATGATAATAGCAAACGACTTTATTTGAAAGTGTTAACGTTCTATTATTTTAAGATTCATTAAGCACAAACACTTTCAGTCGCAGTTGTAATACAGGGGTCAAGAATCGGTACCCTTTTTTTGAAAGTGATAATTATTCTTCTCCATAATCTAGCGCTGCAGCAGAATGAAATAAGTTGGCTAGTGCCAATCCTTGAAAAGCACGATGGCTTGAAAAAGTAGTAGACAATGCCACATCTCAACAAAAATCACGTATGGTAGTACCGTCTTAAAATGTGTATTCGAAGGAATGTGAATATTAACGGTCCATTTCAAGACGTAAATCATAACTAGTAACACTAAACTATGAAACATGAATTAAAGGCAATTTTATTTTGAAGCAACAGTATGTACTAATTTGTCCCATGAATGTAATAGCGTCTTTGATGCACATTTTAAAAAACGAATCCCATAGAATAAAACTACACCATGTAAAAAAAGAATTAAAATGAGCTGGTAGGTATCACAATTACTTTCATGTATATACATCCATAAAGATCAAGATGAACTTCTCTCTCATAAAAATTAAAACTTGCAGCTTGGCTTCTAAATGAAAAAAAAAACCACTCAGAAGTAGGTTTAACTATATTAGGATGTTTTAAACATGCATTTACATAATGTTCCTAAGTTTGTTCTTATAGTTGCATGAGGCTTACCTGTAAAGAGCATCCAGAGGCCCACAACATGAAATGACTTAGGGACTTGCAAAAAGTTTTGACCTATAAGAAACAATGAAATAATCTAGTATAAAACCCATACTTTATGGAAAAAGATCATCTGATGATTTTTGCCAAATAACATGCCTTTAGACTTACAATGCCTACATTTGCTACTTTCCATTAAAGGGGAATTTCACATTTCCTTTAGGAAATATGCCCCCATTACCATCAATCATAAGAATTTAGGTGGCTAGACTCTCCAGCTCCAGAAAAGGAAGACAATTGGCTTAAGCCATTTTTCTGTCCAGGGTGATTTAATCAGACAGAGGCACTTTTTGTCACCTTGAGAACCAGCATCAGGACCGTTGTCTTACTGACTGTTGAGGGGGAAAGCCCTCTCTTTTTCTACTGGACTTGAGAGTATGAAGGTGGGCAGTCTGAAGTCCTTGTGTTCATCTTGCAAGTGTGCGAGGGAGAGCTAGTTTGAGAAGGAAGATAGCACGCTACTGCTGCTTGTGTCCGTCAATTTAACCCTTGCTCCATAGGGCCCCCCATGGAGTATCTGAAACCAATTCTACATATGGGCTGTGTAATTAGGGGAGAAAATACATTCTGGTTTTGACTTGAAAGAGTTTGGACTTGGCTCTCTGTCACTTTCAATTTCAAGGGTATTCGTTAATTAAAGATGTTAAAAATTACAAATCTGTCCAACGTCAAGGTCTTACAATGTCCTGCCGTTTAATTGTATGTCAGAGGCCAGAGTAGGGACCAAGAATAATCTTGTCTCCTTGCTTTCAGTTGATTGTTTCTGCCTGTATAAAATGTTTTATTCCTTGATTATCTCATATGCTTGTGGAGACTGGAATTTTGGCCACATAGGAAGTCTTCCCTTGCATCTGGGTGTTAAGGTTTAGTCTGATTTGCCTATTGACAGTGCCTTTACTGAAAAGATAAAATATCCATGTCACTCCAAAAGGATATAGAAAACACATTTAAACAACAACAACAAAAACAAAAACAGTAACAACAAAAACCCTTCTGGAATAAAAATACCTTTGAATAGTAGACTAAGAAACACAAGACAATAAATTCAGAAAGCAAATGGTTGTGAAGAATGAGGAAAAGTTTAATCTTTACACACCACTGAGGTCTTCTCTGGTTGTTTGTGGTTGTCATATTTTAATCTGAGCTGACCGACTCAGAAAGTGTGGTAAAACCTGTCCAAAACGAATTTCCTCCATGTTCTCTGAAAAAAATCTTTACAACTTACAGTTTGCTTTCTATCAGGTTATTCAACATGGAGTCTGTCTCCTGGCCCCGAACCCATGTGTGGTCATAGTTAAGTCAATTACAAAGACTTTATTTGATAGGACCCATGAAGGAAAGCTGCCTTTCCAACATCGACACCATGCTTGGGGCACAGTCCGGGCACTGCAGTCTCTGAGGGGAGTTATAGTCAAGGACTTGGGGTTCCCTGGCTGCCTGTGTTCTCACTTATGTCTGCATTCCCAGCCTAGTCACCATCATTCACAGGTCATTTTCTTCTGGGTCCTAGGCCAGTGTCTTCCCTGGGTACCTCCACTGAGGTCTTCTTACTGGAGGAATGGGGGAAAACCTTCAAGACATTTTTCTCTACCCCGGCTCACTGCTCAGTTCCTTTTCATCCCTAGTCCTACCCTCTGTCCCTCCCAGAGCTCCTGGGTCTGCAAAACAACAGGAATTTTCTGTTGGAGCCTCTCTCCGCAGGAAGACAATCCTCCAGTCTCTGCTGATCTACCTGTGGCTTGCCTGGACATTCCATGGGGAACGAACAAAACATTAGAGCACCATCACTTTCTCCTGTTTCGCCTCGTGTTCTGTCATGGCTCTGATTACAGACCTGACTGTTACCTTCCTTGTGGTCTGTTGTCTTAATTACCCTGACACCAGGCAGCTCTCTCCAGCTCAGTTCTGTTCTTCTCAGTCAACTTCTCCAAGTACAAAGTCTCTTTGTGCTTTGTTTTTCTCATGCCCACATCCAAGCCATCAGGGAATACTGTTGGAATATATTCAGAAGGTGGTTGTGATCAATTTCATCACTTCTGCTTCTGTCACCTGGGGTGCTGGCAATATCATCTTTCACCTGGATTAGTGTAATTGGAGCCCTACTGTTCTCCCTTTTCCTATGATTGTCTAACTGTGGTCTAGTCTCAAGATAGTAACCAGAGTGAGATTGTGAAAATAAGTCAGTTACTTCTTAGACCAAAAGCCCGCGATGGCTTCTCAGTTCCCTCAACGTAAAGGCAACATCCTTAACAATGATTGACAGAACCGTACGTGGTCTGGCCCCCCCACCCCACTGCGGCCCTTGACATCTCTCTGACCTTGTCTTTGACTTTGACTCTGGCTCTTCAACATCTGTATTTCCAGATAACGGTCTTACTAACTCCCTTTTCTCTTTTAGGTCTTGATGCAGACAAAGTGTCTCAATGAACCCTGCTCCAGTGACCTTATTTAAAATTGCAGCATAGCGACTCTAGTCCCTGGCACTTGGTCCTCCTTAGACGGCTTGACATTTTTCTATTTTTTCAATAGGGTGTATCACTTTCTAGCACACTCTGTATTTTAGTTATTAGTGATGTTGATTGTCTGCTCTTTCTACCTAAAAGAGGTAAGTTTCATGTAGGGAATCATTTTGTTTCCTTTGCTCGTGCTGCCCAGTTCTTAGAACAGATATTAGCCCCAAATAGGTACTTAATAAATAGTTTTAAATGAGTGAATTAGTTAGCATTGTATTTGTACACAAATAGGATGAGACTGCTCTGTGTTTTGATTTAGAAGTCTGTAGCTATCACTGTGTCCTAAATGCTTTCTGTGTTTCTGATATTTTCCATCCTACCCCCTGTATACCAGAATATGACTCCCCCAATTAAGAATCATGCCGTTGTTGACTCAGTGTGGTGACTCATGCCTGGAATCCCAGCACTCTGGAAGGTCGAAGTGGGAGGATTGCCTGAGGCCAGAAACTTGAGACCAGCCTGGGCAACATAGAGATCTTGTCCCTAAAAAATAAGTAAATAAATTAGTTGGGCATAGTGGCATGTGCCTGTATGTAGTCCGAGATACTCAGGAGGCTGGGGACGGAGGGTGGCTTGAGCCCAGGAGTTCAAGCCTGCGGTGGTGCCCTTGAACTCCAGCCTGGGCAACAGAGTAAGACCCTGTCTAAAAAAATCAATAAAAAATACAATAAAATCATGCCATTCTCAAGATATTTTCCTATCAGCTTCTCTTTCACACCCATTCACCAGATTAAATCTTAGCTGTTCTTTATTCTTTTCCTAAAGGCCATATTAGATCACAGAGTCATTTGCCGAGCCAATACCAAACAATGGCTTACAAGGCATAATGGTCTGCCTGCACCAGATTGTGTTCAATTTCCACAGATTCTTTCATTGCATAACTCAAAGGAAGCCTTGTGAAGTGATTTCAGCCAGGAGGACAGGGCCAGCTGGGTCACGTTTTGAAGAACAAAGGCCTTTGAGGCGATGCTTCTAGTCATAACTCGTTAGCAAGTTTTGTGTAAGAAGCGCTATAGATGAGAAAACAGCATGAATGATTAAAGTTTTTCTTTTCTCAAATTATAGGAATGTACTTGGTATTTTGGGTTACTCTTTAGTGAGCCTTTTCACATAACCCAACAGACACTTTAATAGTAATATATACATGCCAGGGTAATATAATCATGTTTGGGACTTCTATACACATAATATATATATGCATATACACACATGGATGCATATATATAAAAAAGTTATGAAAATAAAATAATATAGATTCTATTTATTTTAATTATCAAGTGATAACGATTTGAAAGTCAGTTCAAGAAAGTTCATTTGCCCTGATGGAAAGAAGGAAGAAACTGAGATGAAATTAACTTTGTCTGTCTCCTTCAAATGTAAAAGGAACATTTTATTACTTTTAACTTAATCACTCATAGTTTAAATTAGTATTAAAAATTGATAACTTGAAAAAAATTATGATTTGCATTAGAATTATGAAGACCCATAGAATCTCTTGGACAGCAGGATGCATGTAAAACTTTCTGGAAGATCTTGTCCGTTGCATCAGAATCTGTAATAAATGAAGAAACTGCACATGCAGGCCAACGTCTCTTTCAAAAAAAGAAATTAGTTTACCCAGACTCTTTACTTTGTCCCATATCTAAGTATTTTTTACAGATGTTAAACATTAGGTTTTCCATTATGTTGATTGATTCCAGTCATCTTAAGACAATTCCTCTCCATAGGTGTCAGCACAATGGGTTTTTAAAAGCTGTTGTTTTGAGTGATGATTATTAAGGAAAGGAATATGACATTTCTAGGAGAATTTTAGTATTTCTGTGGAATGTAAGATTAGCACATGGTGGTGGAGAGAAATGTATAATAACTTCAAACATACGAAATTCTTATAATAAAGTCTCTAATACTTGATGATGGGGGAAAAAAAAACCTAGATAAGGAGAGATCCTTTCAGGGCATTTTATATACTGAAGAAAAAAGGTGTTTCTTGATGCTGCTGTAGTCCTCAAAATGCAGTGAAGGTCACTGCAGTAGGAAACGTCTGTGCTGATTTAGATAAATGTGGCCTTGTTCCAGTATATTCTGGTTTCCCTTTCATGCAGCCGAAAACCTACCACAGGTTTTTACTATAGGCTGTCAGACAGAGCACAAATATTTCATAAACCAAAGAGGGCTTATTAAGTTGGCACCAATTTTAGCCTGGAGGGCAGTTTACCTTATGATGTAAAATGCTTCCCCCCACCCCTTCTTTGTTATGGAATACACAATACAGATGTTCCTGTTCTGAACGTCTAATGTTAATGATCTCTCCCGACCCATGTGCTGGCACTAATGCCCAAATTTGAGGTTATGGACCATATTGCAGGAATGAAACCCAAAGAAGTTGGTCTTTTAAAAATTTAGTGATTCTGATGTTTAATTCGTGCATATGCTGTTTTCTTATCATAAGATAAATAAGAAAAAAATCAGATATAAAAATAATGTAATAATTACTTGGAACTTAAAATTTTTTTGAGGATTACTTTAAAACATGAACTGTTAGATACATTTAAAATGTACTCAATCTTTAATATTTATGAGAGCTCTATATTAGGGAAGATTACTATTGTGACCTCTTAACAGAGCAGAAAAATTAGGTAACTTCCCCAAAGCCTCATATCTAGTAAGCATCAAATGTGAGATTTAATAATAGGTTCAAGCCTGGGCAACAGAGCAAAACCCTGTCTCGATCAACAAACAAACAAAATTAGCTGGGCATGGTGGCGGGCAGCTGTAGTCCCAGCCACTGAGGAGGCTGAGACACGAGGATCACTTGAGTCCAGGAGGTCAAGGCTACAGTGAGATATAATCATGATATTAAACTCCAGCCTGGGCAGCAGAGCAAGACCTTGTCTTTAAGAAAACAAAGTAAAACAAAACAAAACTAGATACAATAGTTCCAGAGCATTGTACCACGGTTATTTTGGAGGACATGTAAATAAAAAGATAAAATAAAATTAGTAATAATCAGCAGCATATATATATCTAATCCTGAATTGTACCCCGCATCCTTAAACAAAAAATAATAATAACCTTTCCCCTTTGAGGATCTTTCTCATCAGGGAAACAAAAAGAAGTTAGGGAGATTTGGGGCCTGACAATCATGCCGTTTTGGGTCAAAAACTGCTGAACACTCAGTGTGCTGTGGGCCGGTGCTCTCGTCAGTCACCCATCATGAAATGCAAAAACGTGTTGAAAAATTTCCCCCCAAAATTCACTGAAGCCAAATGCATCCTCTCACAACAATGCTAGCTGGTCCAGTGATGCCAATGGGTTCCTAGAACACTTACCTAGCGGGAGAAGCCTGTCCTGCAAGCGGCTCACCCTCCAAAAGGCAATTCTAGTTTTTTAAGGGACCTTCCTTAATACAGAGAATAGCAAGATTAGGGAAGCAGCGATCTTTTCCAACTGCCAGAAACCCAAGCTCATATATATGTGAAGACTTTTGACTCAAACATGGTATCTGACTTTCCACTGGAGAATTCACTAGAAAGCATGGACTTCTCCATGTCTGTAGATTAAGCTAGTAAATAAACATTTAGCATTGAGTAAACCCAACAAGATCAGTTTGTTGTATATTTCAAAGTAACTGAAAGAATTTTAAATGTTGTCACCACAAAAAAGATCACTATTTCATTTGATGGATAAGGTAATTAGCCTAATTTGACTGTTTCACAATGTATACATGCTCAAAACATCACCTCATATTGTACCCCATAAATATATACAATTATCATTTGTAATCAAAAACAAAAATATTAAATTAAAAAGAAGTCGGGTACAGTGGCTCCTGCCTGCAATTCCAGGACTTTGGAAGGATGAGGTGGGAGGATTGCGTCAGCCCAGGAGTTCAGGACCAGCCTGAGCAACATAGTGAAACTTTGTCTTTACAAAAAATCCAGAAAATTACCCGGGTGTGCTGGTGCCTGTCTGTAGTTCTAGTACCTGGGAGGCTGAGGTGGAATGATCGCCAGAGCCCAGAAAGTAAAGGCTGCAGTGGGCCATGATTGTGCCACTGCACTCCAGCCTTGGCAATAGAGTGAAACACCCCACACCCCAAATCCCCCCAAAAAAGAAAACTCAGAGGCCAGTATGTCTAAAACAGCAAAGAGGCTGTGGTAGTTACCTGTGGCTGGTGTAGCAAATTAAAACAAATGGGGTGACTTAAAACAACAAACATTCATTCTCTGACATTTAAGGAAGCCCAGTTCTGAAATCAACGTGTTGGGCCACGCTCCCTCTGGAGGCCAGTGGAGAGTCCATTTCCTGTGTCTTTTAGATTATGACAGCTGCAGGCCTTTCTTGGTTTGTGGCCACATTATTTCAATCTCTGCCTCTGTCTTCTGATCTCTTTTTTCTCTGTGTATCTCTCTCAAAACTCCCTCTGCCTTTCTCATATGAGGATTCATAGGATTGCAATTTTCACCCAGATAATCCAAGATCAGCAGATCCTCTCCTGACCCTTAAAATTCATACATGCTAAGGATTTCAGGTGGATAGCTTTGGGGAAGCTCTTTTTCCGTTTTCCACAGAGGCCAATTTAACTAAAAGCAGAGTCAATGAGGAGAGAACAAAGGATGCTGGAAACGGGGGCAGAGGTCAAGGACAACATGTTTATTGCACCAGCTTTTATTCTGAGATGGAGGTGCTGGATGACTTTGGGCAGATAACTGACAACATTGGATTCACACATCTTAAGGAATACTTTTTGGGCTGTGAGGACAGTAGATCAAGGAGGACAAGAGTGGAAGTGAGTGACCAGTGTGGAGCTCTGCTTCAGTGATTTGTGCTGCATTCTAGGGGCCTGGGAAGTGGAAGAGATTGTGACTGGTTGCATTCTAGATATCCTTTGAAAAAAGTGCTGATTTCTCCAGGACTCTTGCTGTACTTTGAAGCTGGGCCCCAGTTTGCTGGAGATCCCTAAGAGCAGTGGATCCAGGGAAAATATCCTCAACGCTGAATGCAGCAAGATTAGGGAGGCTGTAATCTTTGCGTATTGGTGCTAGAAACCCGAGCTCTTACATTTACCAACGTGGAAGGTGCCAAAAAAACGTATACACATTTTAAGCGATGTTAAGAGATGTTCAGCGTCATCAGAAGTGTCTGGACGCTGATGCTAACCACTTGAGCACCTCTTGTAATGGCAGAAGTCAAATGTGACTTGTATTCATCTTATTGAGTATTACGATTTTAATACAGATTTTCCTTTCTTAAAATGTGTCTACATTTTTTGGCACCCTCTGTGTATGTGAAGACTCTTGACTGAGAGCTGGTAGCTGACTTTCCCCTGGAGAATTCACTAGAAAGCATATACTTCTCCATGTCTGTAGATGAAGCTAGTAAATAAACATTTAGCATTTAGTAAACCCAACAAGTTCAGTTTTCCAGTCATTTGTGAAAGTTTAAAAAAAATGTTAAATTTGAGGATCTTGAGGAACTGCGTTGGAGAGGGCATTAGCAATAAATACGATGCCTCGTCAGGGCTTTGTCTTCAGTGTAAAACACAACCAGAGTGGAAGAAACAAAGGCTGCCAAGCAAACCGGTGCTATGTGGGTGGAATGAATTGGTTTTCACAGATTTGTTATGCATACACAGCAAAGTGTTTGATTGTGTATTTGTTGTCAACATTTAGAAATTGGGTATTTTTACATAAAAATCAAAGTTCTCATGCAAAAAAAATCTATATTTCCAGCTTGAAAATAGAATTGAGCAATAGTGGTTCCCGTTCTCACATAACACTACTGTTCGGCATTGTGAAAGTGTCCTTCGTTTGAAAAGTTTCCACAGTCTCTTTTCTCCCTCTTTATTTTCTTTAATAAGTTTATCTGGAGTTCTCTGTCCCCCTGGTACAATCTGACTGCTTCCTAAGACCTGCTGCACAAATGGGTCTTGGGATGTTCCTTCTTCATTCTAAGAGCTCTCACCTCTTGCCCTTGTTATATGCCTCATTTCTAGAATCCTAACATATGCTAATGCCCAGTTTGTTTCCTCATTTGGTGGAATGTTTTTGCAGTAATCAGAGAACCAACTACAAAGTTGCAGGGAGCACGGTCTACTCTCACTCTACTCTCACTTCTGACACCAGTTATGAGTTTGGAAAGCTCCCAAAACAAACCCTCGGTTTTGATAATTTGCCAGAAGGACTCACAACACTTACTGAAAGCTACTTTTCTCATGGTTACGGTTTATTACAGGGAAGGAATGCAGATTAAAATCAGTCAAAGCCAAAAAACATATAGAGTAGAGTTTGAAGATTTCCCAAATGTAGAACTTCCTTGTTTTCTCCCTGTGGAGGGAGGATGCATTCCTTTCCAGACATCGATGTGTGACAACATGCATGGAGTAATGCCAGCCACAGAAGTTCACTCGAGCCTTGGTGTTCAGTTTTTATTGGGGTTTTATTACATAGTCATGGTTGATGGATTGATTTCACAGGTGGTTGATCTCAGTCTTTAGGTTGATTGATATCTTATGACCCCAAACCCTCAGCATAAATTACTTTCTTTATGGAATGGCTAGCCCCACCTTAAATAAAATCATTAGGCTGTGCTGAACAACCCAAAGCCCCCGGGTCAACAAATACATTTCTATTGGACATAAAAACCCAAGGGCCTAGACCTTCCAAAAATTAGGGCAAGGGCTAGAAAATCTTTTGGGGAGGTTTAATTTTTTTTTACTACACACTATTCTACACTAACTGGTTAGGAATGGTACTTGGGAGACAAAAAAAGTACCTAGACAATCATTAAAATGTATAATGATTGCTAATTTGGCAGGATAAAGAATTCCACATTCCCCCTCCACCCAGTTCCAGCCAACATACATATTTCACTCTGAAGGTATTACTCCAGCTTTTAATGATGTTTTAAGAATTCTGATACCATTCTGACTCTTGATCAATTATAAATGACTTGCTTTTGCTCTCTGATGCTTTTAAAATTTTTTCTACATCCCCAGTATTTTGAAATTTAATGATGATGAGCCTTGAAGCGAATCATTTTTTCATTCATTATATTAGGACTGATTTGGATTTTTTTGTAACTTGAAGCATGAAACACCTGTATTATTTCCTTGACAAGCCTACCTTTTTTATATTCTTTGTTTTCTCTTTTGGGATTCCTATTATTCAGAAAATGAACTTCTTAAATTGATCACCTACTATTAGCTTTATTCTTCATATTTGTATGCCATCTTTTGTGTCTTTTTTGGAAAAGATTTTCATTCAATTTCTCCTTAGAAAGTTTTTTTTTTTAAATAATGTTCTACTATCATAGTTTATTTCAAGAGTGCTTTATTTGCTTTCTGAATTTTTAAGTAACATTTTGGTTTTGTTTTACTTCTCTTCATATCCGAAGATATTAAATTTAGAATTTTTACAGTTTTTTTCTTGACATCTGTGTAACTTTCAAGTTGTAAGTGTTTTTTTAAATTTGTTTATTTTGGTCTTAATGATGTATATAGGTGGCTTTCCTCAAATTCTGGTAAATAAATTTTATTTATTATTGAGATGTTAAAATGGTTTCTGAAAGATCTGTGTGAGCAGGTAGCGTGTGCTGACTTAAGAGTTTCCATGCAAGGAAGATCAGAGGGGAATCTCACTTTTTTTATGAGGAAAATGCTAGCTGCCAGTTTTTCATGGGTTTGTCTCTTGGGCATATCAGTCACAAGAAAGAGGGAGGTGAGTCTTTCAAACTCATACCAGGAGTGGAGGTCTCGCTCTTAGCTTGGTGGGGGTCTGGGGGAGGGCAGTATGAGGGGAGGCCCACAATTTAATATTTTTTGGATTAAAATATTTACCACTACTTTCAGTACTATTGAGCACTTTCAAAATCAGAAACTGTGTGGTTAGGTACTCCCTAGGAATAAATGCGAGGCTTTTACCAAAGTGGTAGGGGAATCATTGCCTGCTTCCCTGTTTTGAGGGGAGATGTCTGAGCATGTAACTGCTTTCTGAACACACTTCCCAATGATCTTTCCTGCAATCAGTTCCAGACACATCTCCTGCCTTGGGAGTCTCCTGGTTTCTCCAAATCCTGTGCTTTCTCCTGTTCTGCAGAGCGAACCATCCGGCTCTGTGTGTCTATCACTGTGGGCTTCAGAATCAGTTTATCCTGTGTTAACTAGTCTAATTGTCCATCAACTTTTTAGCTTACAAAAACGTAGTGAACAGCTTTTGCTTTCTATTCTGTTCTGTCATGTTCTTTTTTCCCTTGTGAGTTTGCACTAGTTTTTTTGTTTGTTTGTTTTTAACATCTTTACTGCCATTTTAGGAGGGGTGTCAGCAGACTCAAGAGAGAAACCTGTGTATTCAGCTTACCATGCAAGACCAGAGTCTATATCGACCAATAAGCAATGGGATAGTAACCCCCAATCAAAATATGACCATTTCGTTACCACTTCTGGGTGTATTTCTGAGTGCATCTCCTCTGTTCAAAGAATGGATTAATAAAACACTTTCTAAATGCAAACTGCAAGATTGTGTGTATGTAATCTGAAATAATTTGTAAAGTCACTGCTGGCTTACTATGGATAATCTGGGGGTATGTGTTTGGTGGTATTTAAACTTGTGTATTTATTTTAGAGAATCACAAACATACGAGGGGAGACCAAAACAAACAAAAGGAATGGGATTATCTTTTGGAGGGTGGGCCCCTTGTAATACAGACTTCGCTGCTGGGTACCCACTGGCATCAGCGTATCCGCTAGCATAGTTGTGGGAGGTAGTTGGCTTTGGTAATTTTTCAATTTTTTTTGTTTTTATGAGATTTTTTCCAACATGTTTGCCTATTTTCATGATGGGTGATTTATAAGGGCACCTCTCCACAGCATGCTGAATGTTCAGCGATTTTTGACCCAAAACAGCATGACCCCTGGGCCTCACCCTCCATGGGATCTTTATTTTGATGTTTAGCTGGATTTAAAAAGTCCTCAGAGGGGAACGTTTTGCCGACGTGGAAGAGGTGAAACAAAAGACGGCAGAAACCCTAAAAGGCGTCAAAATGGATGAACTCCAAAATTGTTTTGAGCAGTGGAAAAAGCATCTCGAGAGGTGTATGACATCATACGGAGAAGACTTTGAAGGTGACTGAAGTTTAAACACATAAGGATAAACGCACAAATTTTTATAAATAAATTCTGCTTTTGGGGGGATTCTCCACTTATGTATCGCTTGATAAACATCCACTTACACATAGACCCATTCAATGACTGTTACAAACACATTTATTGACGGCCACTGATGACTTGGACCTTGAACTCTGTACTGGGAGTGAAAAGATGGATAAAGTATAATTTTTGCCATCAAGGAGATCACAAGTTAGCAGGGTTACTACACGTGTAGAAAAAATTTATACACTAGGCACTCAAGCAGCAAACGAAGCTTACAACACAACATAGCAGTGAATCAGAAAGTAAGCCAAAAAAAAAGGCTTTTCTAAACTTAAATAATTTCCATATTGTTCACAGATTAAATCTTGGATGCTGTATTCATAGGAGTTCTCTCTATGCTCCCACATGGATTGCATCTGCCCACATTATAGATTTAATTTTAGTAAGTCGAGTAGTTTTCCAAGATGCATAATATTTAACGCAGCAAGGAACACACATAGACTACAGCTCTGAAGCAAGGGGAATGGCTGACAAGCAGTGACCACACCAAGCAGTGTCGGGCCAGGGTTGTTGCAGGACTGGGGGTAAATTCCGGCTTTGCTACCTGTTAGCCAGGCAGCCTTGAATGGGTCACACGCACTCTCTGGACTTCAGGTGTTTTGTTGGTGAAAGAAAGAACGTGATCATTGTAGAGTTCTTGGAAGGATGTGTGAGAGAATGCATGTCAAACACGTGGAAACAACTAAGAGCACAATGAGTATTAAGTCATATCCTCATGATTACTATGAGAATACACCTGACTAGGATGGTTCATTGGAGTTGAAAGCAACAGGACCCTCTTCTGTTCAACTCTTTGGTAAGATCCAGCTTTTGGGAAGCACATCAGTCACTCAGGAAGAAGACACTAAGAGCTCTGGGTATTTAATAAAACTCAGTGGATTTCATGCAAGGGATCGTTTACATGGTTAGAGGCTGGCTGAGAAGCTAAATGGAAAACAAACCAATGAAAAAAAAGACAACTGGTGTCAACTCAGGGCACAGCAACAGCAGAAAGTCCTCATTGGAGTGCAGAGTCCTTGTGACAGAGGAGTCGGGTGGCCCAGGAGACAGCCCTGCAGGACAGCCAGACACAAGTCCAGTCGGAGAGAAAGACAGAGCCTGGGTTCTCCCTGCTTCCACCATCCAGTCCCCGCTGGTGCTTCCCTCTGCCTGAATGCAGCTGGAACCCACTAGCCCCAGGACCTGGGAATCCAATGTCCAGGTCACCCACCCCGCACGAGAAAGCAGAGCAGAAGCCAGTGAGGAATGACTTGGGGGCAAATGGGTCCAGGACCAGCACAAACACTTATACCACGGTTATTTTGCCCACACTAAATAGGGAGGTATTGAAACTACTAAACAGTCAAACTCAAAACATACCAAAAATCAGTGATTCAAATAATACTTTTTAAACATTTATTTTTATATTTATTTTTTCAGTTAGGATCTCACTCTGTTGCCTAGGCTGGTCACCACATCCCCGACCTCCTGGGCTCAGGTGACCCTCCCTCCTCAGCTTCCCAAGTAGATGAAATGACAGGCATGCACCACCATACTCAATTAGTTTTTTGATTCTTTGTAGAGATGAGGTCTTACTATGTTTTCCAGGCTTGTCTCGAGCTCCTGGGTTCTGCTATTCCTCTTACCTCAGTCTCCCAAATTGCTGAGATTACAGGTGCAAGCCGCTGCACCCGGCCTGCTGTTAAAACAATAAATTTTAAATTATGCAGGAATCTTGGCAAGCGAGTTAAATATTCCATTAAAGTTCCTGAGGGCTGAGGCTGTGTGTGTGTGTGTGTGTGTGTGTGTGTGTGTGTGTGTGTAAGGGAGGGAGTGAGAGAGAAAAGAGAAAGTGAATTCACTCTTTTTTCAGCCACACAGTCATTTTTCTATGCTGCTACAACCCATCATACCTTATCATTATGGCCAAAACAAATTTTCTTTTACATTTTTGACATGTAATCATTTTGCATATTTGGGGAGTATACTTGATATTTTGATCCGTGCATACGTTTGCAATGATCAAACCAGGGCAATTAGGATATTCCTCACCTCAAATCTTTATTATAATCTTAATTTGGGGAACATTTGAAATGCTCTCTTCTAGCTATCTGAACATATATGGTAAATTATTGTTAATCATAGTCACCCTAGAGTGCTATGGAACACTAGAACTTATTCCTTCTGTCTAATTTTGTATCACACTCTCCCTGTATCGCCCATCCCACTACCCTTCCCAGTCTCTAATAACCACATTTTTTGTGTGTATTTGTTCTTTTAACACTTGATGGGCATTTATTGTGTACCATGAACTAAGCCTGACCCTGCAGATTCTCTATCAGTGAGCCATGACCTTGCTCCTAGGGATCCCACATCTTGTATTCAACCTAGACTTTTTGAGTCTGTGTCTCTTTCCTCGCCTTTCCCTAGAATTAAGCTAGGACGACAGAGAGTTGGAATCATTTGTTTTTCATTCTGTTGCAATGTTTTCTGACACAGTATCTGTGATCTAGCAGATATTTAATAAATTTTTATTGAACTGCATTGAGAAACTAAAAAAGACTAGACTCTCTCTTGAGTTCTTTGTTCAAAGTTACTGGAGACTAGGAAGTGATGGAGTGACAGAATGTCAGGTCTTGGAAAGTAAAACATAAAATAAAATAAAACAATTTGACAGTTGAGTATCTACTTTGCTTTGCTAATACTGGGTATTTTTTTTTTTTAGACTAGAAAACATAGTTTATTTAGAAAGTAAATTAAAGAAAGAGAGAAAGAGGAGATTCACTTCCCTAAGGTAGGGGAGGGGGCCAAAGCTTAAGAAAACTTGACCTGGCCAAAGCTCAAAGAGCACTTTGTCACACCATCGCTCAGCAAGGCAATGGCGGCGATGGTCTGGCAATGGCCACTATGGCCTGGCAATGGCCACAAGTACTGGGTATTTTAACAGATTTCTTTCACAGGAGAGTTTACAATTAGTTCATACTTTACCATGAAAATGTAAATGGATTTTTTTTCTTCTATCAGCATTAAATATATCATTTGTTATTTTTTTTAATTATAAACATGTGGGGTATAATTCAGGGTTAGCGACGTCAGTGGGCATCGTACAGGTGAGGTTTGGGTCTCCCATTGGTCCTCATTTCGCTTGGTTTGGGATCAGGTACTCTTGTTAACGTTATGTGGATTTGTTATTCTTAACTTTGTGTTTGGATGCCTTGTGTCTGTCATTTTTTAAGACATTTCTCCTTCAATATGACAATGCACGCACATCAGATGATCAATTAACAAAACATCTCCCGCGTTTAGAGAAATCATCTTCGCACCTAAGCTAGCAGATGTGGGTTCTGGGCTTGCTCCTGCTCAGGGTGACACCTGTCACCACACCAACCACCACGTTGGACCCCGTGCATCTGTGTGACTGGAGAAAGCATTTATTTTCTTTCTTACTAATTCACGCGTGTCTCCCTGGAGGCCAGATGACCTACAACGGGGCCATATTCATGTAAAGGAGGTTTGTCTGTGAATGAGAGATGTCATTATGACACCATGTTTCTTTCACGGAAATTTGTTTATTCTGGGAAGAAAGTCCTATCTAAGGACATGTACATTCCTTTCTTCACACAGAGAAGAATTTACAAAAATAGATGCTGAGATGTGGGCCACGTTTGAAATGAAATCTGACCCAGGGAACTTTCAGCGCACCGCTGGGGGTGGGGGCGGTGAGTGGACATGTATGTTCTTTGTCTATTTCTCCCCAATGTTGCCAAATACAAACTAAAGTATTCAGGACACAGAACGCCTCCCACTCGTCCGATGGCTGCCATTTGGAAGAGCCGATGAAAGCTACCTGGAAGGCGTGTGTGCCTCTGCGTCCCAGCTCTGCTCTTTGTTTCCTGTGTTTCTCTTCAAACAGAGCCACAGTCCACAGTCAGCAAAGAGGTCGCATGCACCGTGGGAAGTTGACTTTAAGTTCCTTTTACCTTTTGCAACTACCTTGCTGACTGCGCATTTTAAAAAAGGTCTTAAATTGGTAACTGACAAAGTTATATATAAAAGAGTAAGACTTTGATGTTCTTGTTTTCTTTCCTCTGAAGTCTGCAGTGGCAGTGAAAGATCATGTAGGACTGAATGACCTTCCCAAGGGTAACTTTTATTAGGAACCAAATGAGTCCTGCCTTCCACAGATGTTTTTTCAAGGCTTTATATGTGCAGGTAACTCCAGAGGCAAGCTTTCTGTAAATAGACATTCCTTTGTGGCCACAGACTCATAATTCTTGTCAAATGAAGCCCATGAAAGGCGGTTCAAAAGATCACAACTCTTTGCTGAGAAATAACTTTTTAAGATGATATAAAATAAATATAAAATGCTCTGGTCAATAATTAATGACTAGACATTTTATATTTACTGATAACAGGAAAAATGTCTGTTTATATAGCTCCGGTAGGAAATTAGAGCTCCTAAAAAGTGAGCATACAATGAATTAGCCACTTTTGAAATTTAAGAATTAAAATGTATCGAAAGAGAAGGTGTTTTTGGAGTCTGTGGGAAATATTTCCGTGTTCCGAAAAACGTGCTGGGTGTTGATTTCTGCTTTAGGCTTCCTTTAACTTTTGGCTTCCGGATGTTGGCTACTAGTGTTCCTTCCAGGGTGACTGTCCCTCGAGTCTTGTTTCATCTGTAATGTGGACTAAACCTCTCCTAACTGTATCCTCTGTCAAGACAAAGCTCTAACTCTGGCAATAATTTACTGAAGACTTGGAAGTGATGGAAAAGGTAGGCTGTACACAAAGACCCACATGCCTTCTTCAAGCCTTTCGTTAAGCAATAAAGGGAACTCAAATGCAGGATACATCGACACAGAGTATCAAGGTAACGGTGTTTTCAAAAACTTCGCTTGCCAGGTTGATTCATAGAAGAACCCGCTGACTTCACCCTCACCCCCTAGGTGGTTGTTTTTGCCCTGGCTTTGGCCTCCCGTAGACGCGGCCTCAGGGCTTCCCATTTCAACCTCAGATGTCTGAGGAAGACTGCATCCCTGCACCTACCCTTTCCAAATAGTTCTCTGAACTAAGAATGACAGAAAACGATATTTTTTGTTTTGCTTTGTTTTTGTTTTCAGAAACAGATAGTGATTTCATGTATGAGACAGATGACACTCAGGAAATAAGAAGTAGAGTCCAAAAAGAATGGCTATTTTTGTTAATTACTCAGACACATTTATTGATAGTAAATACTATTTACACAGCCACATTTTCACTTGGCTGTAATTATCGGTTTTCTTGCTATGTTTAAAGTATTTATAATTTATGAAAACAGAGATTTCTTCACTTTATCTGTTTAGCCTAACAACTTGAGAGGGCATGTAACAAAGTTACAACTGATTTGTGATTTGTTGGTGTTCTGTAGTTGTAGACTCTTATTTTCAGGGATTTTTCTTATTTCTGAAAACATTGATCTTTGGCCATAAATATAAAATGTAAAATAATGAAAACAATAAAAAGATAAATATACCATGGTAGTTCCTTATTTAAATATAATAAAGAAAAAGAAGAATTCACCCATACACACAAATATAGAATTTAAAATTTATTTTAAATACTCTCAAGTCTACCTATGCTTACAATGCTTGTAATTTGAGATTTTAAAAATAGTGTCAGTATTTCCAGAATCTATGCCATATTTTAAAAATTACCTTAGTGACTTTTGGTATAATGTTGTTAGGGTAATTTCTAATAGTTAATTTTACTGATATAGGTATTCACATTTATGAGTAAACATAAAAAATTACTTTAAAATGAAGTAAATATTAAAGTTTTTGTTCCATATGGTACCTGAATTTAAGTTTGGTTGACATTCACATAATGGAGGAAAATTTGAAAAGTTTGTATTAAAGAAAAGGTATTAAAGAAATGGGCTGGGATTGTACACAGAAAATTCAAACAGAATTTAGCATCCTATCTATAATAGGATGTCAGAGAACACTATGGGAATATTTTCTTTCTTAACTAAATACATTTTCACGATTATATCCACAAGTCATTTTAAGAAAAAAGATAAGGCTCCCAATTCAGATTTCTAATCCCATAGTTCTTTCAGACAGTGGCATCAGATAACTGGGACCTGAAAGAAGGATATTTTAACATTTTTGTTCGAATTCCCTATGACATTAATGCTGAGGTCAGTTCACTAATGCACCCTTGGAAATTATTCACTAACAATTATGCTCAATAATTCTCAATGCGTGTTGAGTACCTACGATGCATACCAATATCAATCCAATCCACATTGCACTCATTGGACAAGTTGCAAGAGCAATCAAAACTTTCAGCTTAGTGATCACACCTGGAGCCTCCGTTCTTTGGAAGGCTGAGGCAGAAGGATTGCTTGAGCCTGGTGCTTTGAGACTAGCCAGAGCAACATAGCAACCTTCGTCTTTACAAAAAAATTTAAAAAATTAGCTGGGTGTGGTGGCAAGCACCTTTGGTCCTATCTACTTGGGCAGAAGGCAGAAGGATCGCCTGAGCACAAGAGTTCAAGGCTGTGGTGAGCCATAATCATGCCACTGCACTCCAGCCTGGGCAACAGAGTTGAGACCCTGACTGTAAAAAAAAAGATTAGTATTTTGTGGAAATTATAAATTCATATTGGGGATTAAATTAATAATGCCTAGTCAGACTCCTATGTGCTCTTGGGAGAAGTAGTCAGCCATAATTAAACATAAACTTCTTTCCTTATCCCATACCCCCACCCCAATATTTTTATTTCCATATCCCCATCCCCAACTGAATTTCATACATTTTAGTTAGCTTATCTTGTGACGGATCATTTCAAACATACTCTTTACGTTTTTGGTAGTGATAAACATTTTGAAACTTAATTTAGTTGTAAATTGTTATCATGCACCAATATACACATTCTTCTAACCCTTTCCTAATTTTACTAGAGCAAATTTCTAAAAGCTATTCATGCACATGAGATATATGACTTCCTAATATGACATCATATAATGTTATAGGATAAAATGAATATCAGAATTAAAAATTAGTTATTTTATTTATTTATTTATTTACTTATTGGAGTTTCACTCTGTTGCCCAGGCAAGAGTGCAGTGGCACACTCGCCAACCCCCCAGCGTCAACCTGCCGGGCTCTCGCGATCCTTCTGCCTCAGCCTTCCAATTCGCTGAAACTACAGGCACATGCCACCATGCCCAGCTAATTTTTTATTTATTGTAGAGACAAGTCTCTCCAAGTTGCCCAGGTTGGCGTTGAACCCGTGGGCTCAGGCAATCCACATGCCTCAGCCTCCCAAAGCACTGGGATTACAGGCTGAGCCACTGAGTCCGGCCTAAAAGTTAATTATTTTAAAATGCACTTCATAGATGCATATGTTTGTGTGTATCTATATTTATAGATATGGATATCTCAAATAATATTTCTAAATGTCATCTGCATGTCTTTCAAGATTCATTATCAGCACTGAAAAAAAATAAATCTGTATAATTATTTACAACAGATTCTCACGTTAAAATACATTGCTTATTGGTCTATTGAATGGTTGTTGACGAGGCAGAATGTGTTTAGACAGTGTGAAAACATAAGTCTAACAACTGTAACCTATTCTAGCATTCACTTTATAAAGGAGAACTAAAAAATTACTATTGCATACATGTATACATATCTGTGTGTGCATTTACAGATGTACATATGTGTATGTAGACATACGCATAAATATGTATATATGCATTTATATGTGTATGTACGTATACGTGTTTATAAAAACGATTTGACAATTTCTCTCTGTGTGGGCTGAAAAGGAAGACCTGAAATTGTAGAGTACAAGCTGTGCTGCAAGAAAAATGATCAGAAAAAAATTATCAAATGCTCTGAAAGAAACTGTGACAGTAATTTCGCATTGGCACCTATTTTGGGCAACTGCATACTGTATTGACTCAATGATACAGACATTTAATATATTTTCAAGTTTTCACAGAGGCACTTATTTCTGTGGTCAACCTAGCTTGTCAACTTTGTTTCATAATATTAATTTTTTGGCTTCTCTGAACCCCTTGGGACTCACCGAAATTGAACATACTTTGCAACCATATTTTCCCTCAGGTTAGGTTCTGTTTTAACGTTCTTACCAGAAACTCAAACTGAACTTCGTGGGAATAGTGCCAAACATTTGGGCGCAAGCAGTAGCCAAAGAGAAACACCCCGTGTTCAGCAGAAAACTATTTCAGGATGGAGGATTCGGGAAAACTTTGAGGCCAGTTGAAATCTCAGGGAGGCTGGTAGCATCAGTAAGTGCATATAATGACCCGGCTGGAATTTGTTCAGGGTATCCAGGCCAAGTGCTTCTTTAATTATTCAGTTGATGGATCTGTCCCTGCCAAAACAGCCACCCTACGCTGAGCCTGGCGGCCTGTTTTTCAGAAGTGGGACGTCATTTGTGCACTCTAACACCACAAGAAGTTAATTGCTTATCGGCTTCCATGTTGTGTGTGTGTGTGCCAGTTTCGTTCACGAAGTGAGATACATGTGTAGGTCACTTTTGAGGTCTGGGAATTCATTTAGCAGTAGATAAGTTGGTTCCGTTTTACAGAAGGAGTTGGTTCACACAGCTCTTGGAACATGGAATCTTTACCTTTCAGTGCCTGTCTGGCTTCAAAACTTAAATAGTAGTGACATCTTACCTAAAGAAGTCCTGAGCAGATGGTACACATTATTATTATTATTTTGACTGGTTCACCCACTGATGTATCATGATAATACTACCTCTTTATAACTTTTCTACCTCAGAAAATGATTTTGATTCGTCTCTTAGTGTGTCACTCAGTTTCCAAGTATATTTGGATCTAATATCTAGTCAATTTTCTGATCTTTTCACATTTTATTTTCATGCCTTAATCTCCTTTAACTAACTGACACTCTTACACATAGATATTTCCTCTTGAAAAATAGATTTGCATGAATTATGAAATGCTTCCACTTTCCTATAAGTCACGAATACCCCAGAACATTAAAGAGACTCATATAAATTTTACTCAAGTCCCAAAGTACAAACAAATGTGTGTTGAGTGTAGACTCCTCCAGGGAGTTATGGGAAGTATAAGGTAGTTTGTTTCAATTTCTCCTATTATTGTTCTGGCACTGACGAGACTAATGCAAAGACAAGTGTTCAATCCTTCACTCACGTTTCTCCTTCCCCCTTGCCTTGTTTCCTCTCTCTTTTCTACAATTTGTTTCCAACTTCTCACTATCAACCCAAGGCAATATTTCTACATTTATTAAAACAAGTTTACCTTCCTTAAAACCACTAAATTATATATCTGTAATTAGGACTCTTACTGCTAAAGGCAACTAGGAAAGATGGAATCTGATAGTGTTAACAGGTTGCTTTGTTATGGGCTGTTACTTAATTCAGTTGTAAGTTATTTCAATGATAAAAGGTTTCATTTCAGGATGAAAGTATCTACTTTGTATGTTTCCCCTTTAAATGACTTTATGATGTAACATAAATATCTTTACAGATCACAGGAAATAGTTGAAATATGCTCCACTTTCGGGCTCAACATTTTAAAAAGGTTGTTGATAAGTTGGAAAGTATTTTCAACTGACAACAAAGTGAGAATCCAAAAGCAAATATTAATAAAGAGATTTTCTGGATCTTTTCTTTTCTGAGATAAAAATTCTTGGTGTTTTTAGCCTACTTTCCCTCTCTGAATGTTCAGAATGACTCTTTGAATGAGAAAATAAAATTTTTAAAAGTTGAGGAATGTGACACTCAAATGACATTACACATATTAATAAACAGAACCAGAATTTAATACAGTGGTTGTTGTGCTAAAAGTCCTTGACAGTTTCAAGATGTCATCATAATTCTGTAGAACAAAACACTGGCTATTTGGATGTGGTCTAGGAAGTTACCCTAGAATTAGTCAGTCAGCAACCTGAAGACAAATTTTGGACTCATATATGTAAACATAGATGGCAATAAAATTAGAGGTAAGGTCAATAATCCTGATGGAAAAAAAAAAAATCTTTATAGTGGACTAAGGCAGCTGACATCAGTATTTCCCAAAGTTCCTAAAGCGCTTTTCGAGAATGCATTAATGGATAGGTAGGGAGTTCTTAGAGAGAAATGGAACAAAACAGCACCCAACATTTAATCAGGTAGAATGATGACAGGAATTTTAATTCACTATGTGCTGTGAAAATGGATGATAGAAAGTAGAGTTTTTCTTGACACACCCAACTAGGTTAGCAGCAACTAGAACAGAGTCAAGAGATGAGGGGAAGAATCTCAAAGCTGGGAAAGCCCAGCTGCTGAAACTACCTGCTGTAACCATAAGACTAGTTGCGCCTAGTAGCTGCCAAAATGACCTTTCATGACTGTATAAGACCAGTCTTACTTACAGTTATCACTTACCAATTAGAGCTTGCCAGTTCCTGAAATACTTTGCTAGAAGCAATGAGCTTTCTTTCAAGACAATTTCTGTAACAACTTTTCTCCAATAAAACTATAACATTTTTCTTTGTTCTTTGGACATAAGGAAAGTCATCCCCATTTGTGCTTATGCCTCAGATTGCGATTCTATTTTTATATGTAATTAGAAACCAAACTTTTTGAGTTTTGTCTCTATATTTTATTTGATTTTAACATACCTAGTGTCATAAGTGGGGTCCGAATTTAACTCACCTAGAGCCCCCAGAATAAAGAGTAAGGTACCAATACACAGGCCCCTTATGTTCCCCTTCTGCGGGTACCCTTTTTTGCCTGGTGAGCCTCTCTTGGATTTAACTCCCAAATCTGATTGTCTGAGTGGTCCAGTTTTATTTGGGATTTGGTTGTATGAGAGGTCTTTCCCCTCCTTTTATTAGGGACTTCTATGTATGTATGATGTATTTATTTATTTCTGAGTCAGGGTCTCACTCTGTCACCCAGGCTAGAGTGCAGCGGCAGGATCACTTTCTGGATCAGCCTCCTGAGTAGCTGGGACTACAGGCGCATACCACCACCGAAGCAGTTACATTTTAATTCCCCCTTGCTAGTCAATTAGTACTAGTCCTCTCTGCAGACCACTGATATTTGCATACATTTAGCTTATGACAGTAACATGGTCTTTCAGACGTGAGAAAATGAATGCTGCCATATTGCCTAATATAAAATTTTTTGATGCACAGAGGTTTTAAACTCGCTTAACTTCATAAAACACCATGAGAATCGGCTGACAAAAGAAGAACACTAAACTGTAGATTTTGCCTTAGCACTTTTAAGAGTACCACAATTCAGCACGTTTGTTTTCCAAATCTTTAAGGAAAATGCGTTTTCTAGGAGGATGCTTCATGCTTAACTTAAGACTGTATAGACAAAGTCCAACAATTAAGTTCATGAAATCATCCTAGAAAAAGTGCTACATACCTCATTGCCGAATATCACTATGGTCACCTTTGACACACTCCCTGTTGGAGAGCTATGCATCGACACCAGCACCTAGTCCACCCATCAAAGCAATTTTGGAACTCTTTCCGGAATGGCCATCAGAGCTGTCGTCACATTACCCTTGATGTCTTGAATGTCCTCAAATGTCTTCCTTTCAATATTTCCTTTATCTTTCTTTGGGTAAAGAAAAGAAGTCATTGGGGGCCAGACCAGGTGAGTAGGGAGGGTGTTCCAATACAGTTATTTGTACAGTGCTGCCCATGTAAGTGCACGGTGGCAAGTTTGTGAACCTAATTTTCAGGCCTCAACAAGTAGGGATGACAGTTCTGATGGCCATTCCCGAAGAAGAGTTCCAAAAATGCTTTGACTCATAGACTAAGCGCTGACGTGGGGGCATAGCTTGCCAAGTGCTGTACTTTGAAGGTGACCATGGTGATATTCAGCAATGAGGTATGGAGTGCTTTTTCTAGGATGATTTGGGAGACTAATTATTGGACCTTGTATTTGCCAATATGCTAGAGACGCAGAGCTAAGCATGTCCTTGTATTAGAAGAACACCTACATCATGTAGTTTGTAGGCACAGGTTTTATTGGTCTTCTTTTCTGGTTGCAGTGTTGTGTTTTTAGCTCTTTTGATTCTTTTTATAAAGTTTGATTTGTAATATTTATACTTTTGTACGTATAAACTAAGTATGAATGTATATTTTATATAATATGTAATAATTTATATACTTAAATATTAGAAATATAAATATAAAATTTTGATTCATTATAAATAAGAAGACCCATGGCAGAGAACCAGAATTTTGTCATAGCATCTCTTTAGAGAGTTAAAGTTAAGAATATCAGAAAAGAGAAAACTAGAAGGCATGTTGGGTAGACTATTATCAATGATTAATTGGCCATAAGTAAATTATTCTTTTGAATTACCATACTCAGTTAAAAAAAAAAAGAGGACTTAGAAGAAAAGACAGTAAGAGGTTTAATTTCCTCAAATTTCTTTGACCAGAACCATAAAATTAGTATCTCAAAGTCCATGTACAAAAAATTGGGTTTCTTTCAATTCTAATGGGTTTATTTCAATGCAAAATCATTTCCCATTAAAGGAATTCTCATATAAAGAACTGAGCCAAGACAGTGATGACCAATGCTTAGCTTACTTCACAGCTAGTATGTTTCTGACACAGTCAAAGGGAGAAAGTTTTCACTATAACATTTAAAAAGTTTTAAAGATTAAATGGCAGAGTGTGAGGTTTGATTTTCAAATTCATACTTAAGAAAAACAAATATTTTGCTCCTTACTCAGCCTCAATTTTTGTATTTACATTATTCAGTGGTTGAGAATAGAGATGATTCCTTATTCATTATCGGACCTCTAGCCTCCACAATGTACTAATAAATGTCTGTTAAAAGGATATTTTATTTCAGCCACAAAAGGTATCATTGCTTTTAAAACTGGAATGTCAGAATTCCCTCATTGGGTTAAACTTCACCAATAATTGCAGGAAACATTAATTGGGCCAATAAAAATTCCTACAAATGTGCCAATTACCATTCTCTAATGTTAAAATGTAAATTTATGCAGGTTTTCAAAAATTGAGTCTTCCCATATGATAATCGTGCTCTGCAATAGCTGATTTTAGGATTTAAAAAATCTGGACACAAATTCAACATACTGGTTACTAAACTATTAAAAACTGTTAGATGGCCAAGCGCGTTGGTTCAGCCTGTCATCCCAGTACTTTGGGAGGCCGATGAGAGTGGACTGCCTGAGCCTGCGGGTTTGAGACAAGCCTGGGCAACTTGGCGAGACCTAAAATAAGTTGAAAAAATTAACTGGCATGGTAGCATGAGCCTGTAGTTCCAGTAACTTGAAAGACTGAGGTGGAAGGATCGCGGAGCCAGCAGGTCGATGCTGGGGTGGCCATGAGCATGCCACTGCACTCCAGCCTGGGCAACAGAGTGAGACTCCGACTCAAAAAATAATAATAATAATATTAGAAGCATGAACATAAGTATACAAAAGACACAAAGCATAGGGCTTTGGGATTTATAGGAGTATAAAACTTTGGAAAAATTTGAAAAGCGTTTAACGCATTCTTAAACCTCACATTTCTACCCTTGGTATGATAATTTTATATCCCCACAAGAAGTCCAAACCAACAACCTTAACTAATTTTTAACTTGGAGATAATGACCAGGTGACGGATGATGAGAGTGTGATCAAGAACTGAGATTGTCTGAAATGTATTTACATGATAGCAAATTAGCCTGCTACTGTTTCATGGAGATTGCAGAAGACAAGAGACTACTGGATCAGAGAAAGGGAATATCTTTACTTGTCCACAGCAGGCAGCAGAAACTAACTGCAGGTTCACATCAGTTCCTATCGTCCCTTCCCCACAAATCCCATGGGGTGATGCAGAAGAGGGCCCCTTTGGAGGGTGCATACACAGTGGGGTTGTGTCACAGCTGAGAAACACTGTGTTAGGAAAGCCCTCGTGATTTAGATGAGGCTTGTTAGCAAACTTGACCAACCTCTGTCCTGGAGGACAGCGTTATTAACAAATCAGCACTCTGCCCAAGAGATAGACACTATATCCTCTGAGTCTCTTTGCTATGCTGACATCTTTTAAAAGGTCTGGAACAGAGCCCCATGAAGAACTGGCTTCCAATAGGGAGCTAATGTAGAAATATACATCAAGGATTTTATTTTTTTCAGCAGCCAAAGCATACCCTACATGTTGGATCAAACAAGAGAGCTGGGCCTTAAATTGACCCCCACATCTTTTTCTCCTTACCTATCTATTCATTAGTCCAGTTTATGCCATCAAATATCTTTCTACCTCATTTACTTTTCTCGATTTTCATAGTTTTTGCCCTAGTTTATTTAGTTCGTGGTGATCAGTAACATGGCTTCTTGCCAACGTCTTCTTACAGGTTTGCCAAGACCAAGTCATATTTAGCACCAATGCCTTTTTCCTAAATGCAGCCAGGATGATCCTTTTGAAATGGAGAGCTGTGAGATTCTTCTCTTGCAGAAATGACTTCCTAAGTTGTCCTTGCCTTCAGGGAGCAATCCAAATTCTGCCAAACGTCTCGCAATGTCCTGAGTCTCTTTGTTTTCAGCGTTTTCTCTCAATTCCCAACTCTCTTCCTCTATGTTGCAGCCCTATTAAAGTAAAATTCCAGACCTGGCCACATCCCATTCCTTCTTTCTGGGATATACTATCCTAAGCCCAAATTCCCTTTCCAAAGAGTGACTAACATCTAGTCATTCTTCAGGGTCTAACTCGGACATTGCTTTCTTCAAAAAACGTTATTTGACTCTTCCCAGTCCAGGTTATAATTTTTCTTTTACATCTCTTATCACACAGTAATGAAACTGCTTATTAACTTTTTTTATGTCCCATCAGGCAATAAATCCTATGATGATAAGTCCCCAGAACCCCTACAAATGGGCATAGGGCCATTACTCATAAGTGCTTATTGAATATATGAGTGAATATGTAATGGGATGCTTACTTTGATAGATGTTAGAAATAGAAACCTACCCCCAGAAATGATGGGAAACAGAACCAACTCGGTTGTTGGACACTACTTTTAATTTTTTCCTTCTTTCATGATCTCCTACACATGACATTGCTCCGACATTACTGGTGTATACAAGTATGTCACTTCACAAAGAGGATTTTAAATGTCAGCCAACTCTGACTTCTTAGAGTTTTGTTCACTGAAAAAAAAAATCAGTAGAAAAATACGACAGGTGGATGTGTGTTGGGGATTAGAGTCCACTGGGGACTGAAATGAACCTACCAATCTCATTAGCTGTCTTCTGAGCTGCCGAATTCCACCTGGGTCCCCCAGGTGAAAGACTCATAATTAATTCAATTTACTATCTACTCCGTGGAAAGCTCCAAAGGTTAAGATTATGGAGGACCGATGAGGGCAATCTTTTATACTGTTTAAATTGCTGTTTAAATTTGAATTAGATTCTAATGGTGACAGTTTGAAACTGACACGGTTTAATTCATTTATCACATTCCAAAACCTGCCTACCTGAACTAGCTTGAAAGTATGTCTTCAATAAGCAGTCAGCCAGTACGCTTACATGTCTATTTTTATTATTTAATTGGGATTTAAATATGAACAGTAATTGCTACTCTTGTCAACTTTTTTTGTTCACTTTGTATTGCTTTAACTTTCTCTCTTTCAGGTTCCCCCACCTGCCATGATACAAAGTTATAAACAGTTTAACCCATTCTCCCCAGGACACAGCATTTTGGTTGGTGGAGGGTTAGATGATAGTAACACAACATTTTAATAGTGCTATAATTTACCAGAATTTACACACACACACACACACACGGGGCCAACTGTATATATGTATTTAATCCTCCCAACGATTCTACCAGATAGCTATTATTATCCTACATTTTATTTACATATCTATTTATTTATGTTTAAGTAGGGTTAGGGTTAGTGCATTGGCACAATCCTGGCTCATAGCAGCCTTGACCTCCCGGCCTCAGGGAATCCTTGTGCCCCAACCTCCCAAGTAGATGGAGTTACAGGTGCGTGCCAACACCCCGGCTAATTTGTTGAATTTTTTGTAGAGATGAGGTCTCATCATGTTGCCTGGGTGGGTCTCGAGTTCCAGGGCCCAAGCAATCATCCCGCCTTGGCCTCCCAAAGTGCTGGGATGACATGTGTGATCACAAATGTGATCTTGTCTCACACTTTAAAGATGAGTTAAACTGAAACCCAAAGAGCAACATTTTCCAAAGTGATGCAATTAGTGCAGGAAGAAACTGTTTTTCAAAATCAGTTACATGAATATTTGCCTACACTCATCCACACTCGCTCCACTGGAATTCTGGCACTCCTCAAATTCCTCTAAATGGTTCTGAAAGTTCTGAGGGAATTTGGTGTGTGGCCCACAGACTGGTGTATGCATATTGTATGCAGTCACCTTTTCTCTTCCCACCTGCCTGCTCTGGCCTTCTGGGGGTGCCTTTGCTGTGCTGCTGTTCCCTGGATCCAGGACATCTGCAGGTGCTTGCCCCCTGTCATATCTGCCTCTGCTGGTGCCTGCCAAACTCTATCCCGAGCTTGCCATAGATATCAGAGCCATGCCAAGGGCTCATGCAGCGATACTGTCTGCAGCCAGAAGGCACTCATGTTGATCCCGCTGATGCCTTTCACCTGAGTTCTTTTGGTTTTCACTGAAGGCTCTTTTGCAGGTCATAATATTGGGGTTTAGCGAGAGCCTCCAAAAGTGGGAGTTAAGTATGGGAGAGAGATAAAATGCTATCTATCCCCAGTGTTGACCCTTTTATTTTTACTCATGCTAGGTACCCTCCTCATACTTTTCCTTCAGCTGGTATTACATCTCCAGAACATTGTTCACATCTATTCTTGAGTAAGACGCCAAGGGGGAATTCTTTCGCTAGTGTCACGAATACACAGAATTTGAACATATGTAGGCTTAAGCACAGACACTTGCAATAGAAGGTGCTTATTGTTTTTTTCACTAATTAATGCTATTATCGCTCAAACTTTTTGAAATTATAATGAAAAAACAAGAGAGGGTGGCACACCTCATTTACTAGAGGATGTCACATTCCTGGATACCCATGAGAATTTCTACTTCCGGGGGAACAGGGCTCTTGCACCTGTGACCAGTGAGAGGCACTGGCCTTTCTTCCTTTACCATGGTCAGTGCTGCTTCTTTTCTGGCAAAGTAAGGGACAGAGAAGCATACTGTGTTCTTTCTTTCTCCGTCCTTCCCTTCCTTCCTCTTTGGGAAAGTGACTGTATCAATGGAAATCCCCTGTGCTTCCATGGATGAGACACGCTTAGTGCTTGGTGCTTGGTGTGCTTGAGGAGAGCAGGAAGGAACCCAGTGAACAAGAAGCATGACAGCGTGTGACAAGGAGGCAGACAGGTGGCAGGTAATCCTTTGTGAACGCTTTGACTTTGTTTTCTTATTTTTCAAGTCAATTTTGAATATCTCCACCGGGCTTCCATCCAGATGAAAATTCAGAACATGAGCAGAAGCCATGACGCCTCCCACCTGCCCTCTTCTCAATAATATTTCCCACCCCCAACGTCACCATTATTCTGACTTCTGTCACCTTGACTGGTTTTCCCTCTTCTCTAACTTTATATAAATACAATCGTACTATAATTTTTCTGAGACTAGCTTCTTTTGTTTAACGTGACACATGTGTGATCCATCCATATGGTTGTGTGTAAACCTCACTCATTATTTTTTCACTGCTGTAGGTTCTTCAAATATATAAATTTATCCATTCTTCTGTTGGTGGACATTTGGATTATTTACAATTTCAGCATACTGTAAACAAAGCCATTACACATATTTTTATAAATATCTTCTTTGCACGTTTTCTTATTTCTCTTGGGTATATACTACAAACGGAATTGTTAGAGACAATGCACATTTGTTCAACTTTACTGAAAACTAAACACAATTCCAAACTGGCTAAACTGATTTATGTTCACACATATACCGTGTTTGAAGATTGTAGGTGGTCCACATACTCGTTCCTGGAATTGTCTGTTTTTTGTTTTAAAGTGTGTGTGCGTGGGTATTGCCCTGTGGTTTTCATTTTCATGTCTTTCGTGACTTATTTTCTGAGTCAAGCAAAAAATGCCTGGAGGGAAATAACAGGAAAAAAAATTAGTAAGGGCTCCCCTTCGTGTACTTCCCTTTTTACTCAGCTATTATGTCTTGTGTCCTGGCTGGCTTGGTTGCTCTTCTGGGCCCTTGAAGTGTTGCTTTTTGTATTTTCTCTCTTTTATTCCTGTTTCTGTTGAAACAGTTAGGCTCCCGTAGCCTCTCCCATTATGACCTGTAGTGGAAGTTGAAGGGTTTTGAGCAAAAACCTGATAGTAATTTTACTACAGATTTCAACCTGTAATTGGATATTAGAACAAGATGCCTTGATTTTGAGTGAGACGATAGAAAATACACACTTCATGCCAATTGCATAGAATTTCCAAATGAAGAAAAACCTGTTTCACAATTTCTAAATCACCGATTATATAAAGAAACTAAAAAGGGCAACAAGGGAGGCTATGGATAAAGGGATTTATTTGGAGAGATGTCTATTTCCATGTGGAATCTCATCTCCTTCTTGGAGAATGTCTGATGGAGTGTTACATCCAGAAGCCTGGTGAGTGAGGCTTCCGACAGGGACTATTCGGAGATGTTTTAAACGGTTTCTATGCGTGTGGGAGCTGGCAAAGAATGGAAGTTTGCCTGAGAAAGCTAACACAGAATGCAGATGGGGGAAGGACCCAGCCAATCGAGAGAATCAGCGACCAGATGTTTCAAAGCAGACAGAAAGGGGGAGGATTGCCTTGTAGCACCAGAATTTATCAGGGTAAGTTTATAAGGGAAGGCTTATCCAGAGTGTCTCCATAGGAGTTGATCAGGTAGGTTTTCCAGTTCGATGAGTGTTTTACTATGGCCAGACAGGGCCCTTGTGTGAATGAGGGACACTGTGGCACTCTCTCAAATCCTGTTCGATGAAAATAAATGTAGACACCAGGAGCAAACCAGAAGAAAGAGGTTGGTGCCCCACCATTGGATACCAGGGGCTGAGACAGGTGTCACAGACAACTACAAGAATAGTGATGAGTTCTGCGGGGGTCTATGGAAAGGAGCCTGACACCAGCCCCAGGTGGGTGCCTGTGGTGTCTCTGATAGAGTCAGTTCCTAGGACCAGTAAGTCAGAAGCCCAGAGACCAAGTAAGAAGTTCCCTGCTTTCTGCCTCTTCTTTCTCCATCTCTGATACGATGGGGAAACAGCTGTTCGAGAACCAAGGATGGGAAGAAAAGAAGAATGATCATCCACTTCCCAATGGTCAGTTTACAGTTCAAGCTGGAGCAAGGAAGAAAAATTATTGCAAAGTTAAGTTTATCATTTTATTTGTTATGTAAATAATATGCCTGGACTAGATATAATTATGTGGGGCTAAAAGATATTCAATGAGGTCCTTAATCATCAGGATCTCAGTGTGATTATCTATAAAATAAAACTTTGAAGTGCAGGACTATATTCAGAACATATGACTAAAGTCAGTGTTCACATGTTAATCAAGAGATTTGAGATTGATGCATTTTCTTACAGATTATTTTTACTTTGCCACAGAATAACATACAGAAGGCCAAACCTCCCACCAAGAACAAACAAAAAAAGTAGGAAAAATAAACTTCTCTTGGCTTTAACATTTTTCCCAGATCTTCCTCGTTTCTGATAACCTTAACAACTTTGAGGATCCAGATGTATTGTAAGATTTCACTATATTAGAATTTGCCTGTTGTTTTTATCATTATTAGATTGAATTATAGTTTTTTGAGAAAAACAACACACCAGTAAAGTGCTGTCTTCCTCACTAGACTAGATGATATACCCGGGACTGGATATTATTATGTGGGACTAAAAGATGTTCAAGAATGCATTCATAATAAAAATGATGTGGACCCCCGCTTTCACACCACGAGACATCATTCTGTCAGGGTTTTTATTCAGAGGAAGAATAAACTTTCTCACACAAAATGTAGTTTAAAAGACAGTTGTGAGACAAGCATGGTGTATATGTGTATGTGTGTCTAATAGCTATCCACATGCCATGAGTGTTCAACAAACTGGTCATAAACAAATCACTCTGACTTCCTTGTGCTTCAATTTGGGCATTTTCTAGTCACTTATTTTTGACTTTGGTAATCTTCTCTAGTAGATTTTCATCTTCCTTAATTTCAGCTACTACATTGCCTAGTGTCACAACCTTTGTTTGCTTAAAAAGAAATGAGAGTCTAGTGCTCTGGTGAAATTCACCATGTTATATTTTTTCTACATACTAATCATAGTTATTGTAAAGTTTGTTTATACCTTTAATTTTGTTCTCATTTATTTTTAATGAGCTTTTCATTTGGGGATAGTTTTAAATGTATTGAAAGGTTATGAATATATTACAGAGGGTTCCCTTACACCACGCTCAGTTTCCCCTATTATTAGCATCTTACATTAGCATGTCACACATGTCACAACAAGTGGATCCATATCTATGCCCTGTTGACTAAAGTACATATTTTGTTCAGATTTCTTTAGTTTTTACCTAATGTCCTTTTCCTGATTCGGGATTCCATCTGTAAGACCATTTAGTTGTTACATACTTTAAACTTCTCTCGGCTTTAATATTTTCCCGAATCTTCCTTGTTTTGGATAACCTTGATAGGTTTGAAGAATATAGATCAGGTGGATTGTATGTATGATTTCACTCTATTAGAACGTGCTTGTTGTTTTTATCATTATTAGACTGAGTCATAGTTATTTGGGAGAAGGATCACACCAGTAAAGTGCCATCCTCATCACATTATATCAAGGGTATACGCTTGGCTTGTGACCAACGTGACATCACCGTTGATGATAATCTTGATCATCTGGCTGAGATAGTGACTGACAAATTTCTTCTTAAAGTATGTTTTTTTCCTCCCTTTCTGTACTGAGTTGTTTGGAAGAAAGTCACTATGTGGAGCCTATCTATGAAGTATTGGGAATTACATTCACTTCCTTGAGGAAAGTGTCTACATAGGTTATTTGGAAATCTTCCACTATAGAAGATTTGTCTAGTCTTCCAATTTACTTATTAAATCAATCACTCATTTTGCTATGTACCTATTTTCTTGCCTAAATTGCTCTAGATATGGCCATTGACATCTCTTTCAGTTGGCTCCAATGACCCTTTGAGATGTCCTCTTTCCTCCTCTGTCCCAGTCTGGTGCTACAAAATGCTCCCGGCTTGCTATGCCAGTCTTACAATCAGCCATGTCTCTAAGGACTCCTGGTTCCTTTCACTGATATTCAAAAGTAAAATCTGGGTGCTGGGTATGCTCATTGCTAGTGAGTTCTGATTATTTCTAGGCCTACCCTACAGATACAGTGAACAATTATATGTTTACCATATGAATCCATATTCTATTTCTTTTCCATGTTTAATTTTGATTAGTTTCTAAACTTTGAATGTTAAAAAAAAGTCTCTGTTTCTTTTTCAACAGGGAGAATCTTGTCCCCTTGACGATTTTCAATTTATTTATTTATTTATTTATTCATTTATTAGCTGCTAGCAGGCAGATAGATTGGGGAAATACTTTGATCCGATTAAAAACCGAACAGATTTCAAGACTGGATTGAACTCTTCCTTGAGGCTTGGTCTAATTTTGTCATTTCTTTTTTTGAAAACTTTTTATAGCCGAATTCAGTTATTTATGCTTGTTTTATGTTTATGGATTCAAAAGTACAAGTGCAGTTGTGGTATGTGGACATATTACACAGTGGTGAAGCCTGAGCTTTGGGTGGACCCAACACCTGAATAGTGTACATCGTACCCAAGAAATACGATTTCATCCCTTGCCTCCTTCCTGCCCTTCCACCCTTTGGAGCCTCTCGAGTCTATGACTCTACTCTCTAGGTGTGTGTGTACCCATTGTTCAGTTCCTACTTATAAGCGAGAACCTGCAGTTTTTGATGTTGTGTTTCTGAGTGATTTCACTAAGAATAATGGCCTCCATTTCTATCCATGTTGCTGCTAAAAAATACCCATGATTTCATGCTTTTTTATGGCTGAGCAGTATTCCAAAGTATAGCTATATACCACTGTTTTGTTTGTTTTCTTTCTTTTTTTTTTTTTTTTTTTTGAGTTGGAGTCTCACTCTGTCGCCCAGACTGGAGTGCAGTGGCCGCTCCCGGCCACCGCAGCCTCGACCTGCTGGGCTTAGGCGATCTTTCCACCTCAGTCTTCCAAGTAGCTGGAACTACAGGCGTGCGCTACCACGTCCAGCTAATTTTTTTTTTTTTTTTTTTTGGGATTTATTGTGGAGATGAGGTCTCGCCAAGTTGCTCAGGCAGGTCTCGAACCCGCAGACTCAGGCAATCCACTCACCTCAGCCTCCCCAAGCGAGGGATTACAGGCTGAGCCACCGAGCCCGGCTTGTTTTATTTCTTAGATATAGAGTCCTATTTGAGAAGCTGAGGTGTGCATGGAACCTCTTCATTCATAGGACCTGAACCTTGTCCCTTGGCACTGTGTCTCTGCCCAGGTTTACTCAGCTTCTCAGTCACTAACATGTCACTCTCAGCTGAGTCTGTATGGCTAGGGAATCGGCTAGTGTCTCCAGCAGACTCTTTGGGTTCCTGTCACCCCAAGATCTTGTTCCCTTAAGTACCAACAGCCTTGTGGCCCTAAAATCAAATGATTGTCTTCCTAGTCCTGTGAAACTTTCAAAATCTCTGCTTGGTGACTGCTTTCAGTTGAGAGTTCTTTTGGGGATTTCATTTCCTTGTTTGGGACAAATATAGAGTGAGACACCAGGCTCCCCTCATCACGTTTTCTTTGTATTCATAATCTTGGCTTCTCAAGACCTAGCTGTAGTAGCTCTCTGGCACCTTCGAGCAGATATGTATTTTAAAATGTATTTTATCCAACTGTTTTAGTTGTTCTTGGTGGGAGGTTTCATCGGCTGTAAGTTATTCTGTGGCAAAGTTAATATAATCTGTAAGAAAACGTATCAGTCTCAAATCTCATGATGAATATGTAGACATGGACTTTAGTCCTATGTTCTGAATATAGTCTTCGTAATTCAATGTTTTCTTTTAAAAAGTAATGACAATGACATCCTGATGACTAAGCCGAATATTTTTAAAAGTTTTTTTTTTTTTGGCTAAGTACTACGCATAATTTATAAGAACTTTATTTAGCTAAGTGAATAAGCATGTTATGTATTTTTAGTAATGTTTAATCAAATATTGAACACTGAAAAAGTGCATGACATATTCTTCTAAGAGTAAATCAGTATCTTTATTAACAAAGGATCTGATATGTTACATTGTTATCTGAGTTGTTGAATCAAGTAAAGATTAGGCTCACCTGGTTTGATCGATTAATAAAAATAAACTTTATATGCTATTTTATTTAAAAGGTTAAATGAAATGTCAGTCAGTTATTAGGAAATTTTAGTTCTTGGTTGATTTTGAATGCCCCAGTACAGTAAATAACACTGAACTTTAAGAATGGCAGCATTTGCAGAACATAAATTAAAACTTTGTAATGGTTCTCAGAAGTTTAGTTGATGATATCATGATGTTCATGAACATGAATGATTATAGTGGCGAGATGATTTTGTTTTTAGTTAATTCTTTTTTTCTATAGATTTTAAAAAAGAACTCATGTTCAAATATTAATATCATGTATATTATTATAAATATATATTATGACAGCTCATATTGGCTGTAAATTTTTAAGGGTTAATAGACATGTGTTTACTATATAATTCCTTTAAGTATTTTGCATTAATAGAACACATTTGAAATTCTTAGATTGATTATTATAAAAATAGATATTAAAAAGACATTTTAAATTATAGCTGTGGAGAAAATTAATTTTAGTGATAAAGAAAAATAGCACCAATCAAATGTAACACACTATCAACTTTGTACTGTGTCAATGAATGAAATAGAGATCTCACATTGTAACTTGCAGAAAATAATATGGCCCATGCCAATTTCAGTGAAAATCCATTAATCATGACAGTTTCTCCTGCTCTCTAACTTTATTCTTACTTATCATTTTTTATGGTCCTATTATATCCACATGTGAAATCACCCTTACCCCTTCAACCATACAAATATGAAATTTTAAGTAAATATATGAAGAAATAAATGCAAGGACACTATGATTTTCCATTCTTCTGGGTCCCTGGAGACTTACCTAATATTTTTTCTGGAGTGAAATGATATATAGATGACAGTATCTGTTTTACTTTTCCTTGTTAACCAATCATAAGAATTTTAAAAAGATTTTATTTAATCACAATTTTTTTCTTTCTTTCACTTGACATATAATAATCAATTTTCCTCATCAACTATATGTATTTCAATCAGAGTTATGATCTGTATTGAATAGCTATTATTAGCAAATGTTCAGTTGCTTGGGATCCTTTCATACTGGCAAATAATATTTAATAGTATATCATCTAAGTTCTAAGCAAATATAAGATTAAGTTTAAAATGTGGGTCTAATTAACTGGTATTTATGTATTCATTATTTCAAGAAGACTTTATCTGGATTTGCAAGAGCATTCAAAATATATACAATTCCAGAATTCAGGCATGTGTCTTTTTTCTTCTTCCTAATCCTCTGGTAACTGAATCTTCCTCAGAGCACACTTCAGATATAAATAATATCATCCATGTTTTATCCTAGAATCAATGTTTAAAATGTATGCCATTATTATAATAGAAAATAGATATGGATTTCTTTACTTGACTTTGAACTCCTTGAAAGGTAGAGTCTATCGACAACTTAAAAAGTATTTTATGCTTCCCACTTAGAAGAATGATTGGACTGTGTACTCTAGTCTGTAAATGCATAAAAAAAGTTACATTATGCAACCATAGATATTGCAAGACAAAATAAATCCTAGACATCATCTAACAAGAATCCTCTTATCAAAGATAGAAACAATTCAAGACTTCACTGTTTCTTGATTGAGGAGTTTGTTGATAGAATCATCCTGGATATTTTGACTTTTGTCTGGAACTCTTTTCTGAGTATGAAATTACATTTTCAATATGATGAGCTTCTTTAACATGCTTTCATTATGGTGAATTCTGCTTTATGGCAGCTGAGCAATCTTTTGACATATTTACACAGGAAATCATCAATCATATTCCCATCAGTCACTCTAAGCTTATTGGTTTTCCATTGCCTAGTAGAGATGCAAGGATTTATTTTCCCAAGTTCTCTTTAATTTTTTATTTGGTAGAGATGAGGTCTCACCATGTTGCCCAGGCTAGTCTCAAAGTCCTGACCTCAAGCGATCCTCTCACCTCAGCCTCCCAATGTGCTGGGAAGACAGGTGTGAGTCATCATGCTGGCCTATTTTTTTTTTAACTCTACATTTTATAAATCCAGAGAAGGTGGAAGTATTGCATCCTCTCTAATCCTTAAATTTTTTCATACGTAAAGATCAGGCTCAAGAAGCAATGGTGGAAAGAACAGATAAGTGGACTTACAAGTATAATTACTCAGGACATGCTTGATATTTTGACACGTGTTACCAAACAATGTACCATACTTCAAGTAGTAAGAAATCCAGAAATGTATTATATTTTGAAGGTAACATAAGGTACATTACAAATTTAGTTGTAAGGAATTGCCACTTGTTCTACACAAAAAATAAAATGTTAGCTGTGTGTTATTTCCTGAATGTCTAAAGTTAACAGAGTACAGCACTGTCACTAGAATCTAAGACATCCTGAACAGGCAGCTAATCTTACAATAAACAGAAAACGAGCCATGTGTCATAGTCAGTAACTGATGTAACTACTAACCAAGACATGCATAGAAAATAACCTGCCATGTGAATGTTAGAAACTCAGATATTAATATCTCAAAATAATACTACTGCTGTCATTGAAAGGCATAGCGAAATGCAGCTTATATCTGCAATCTGCTTGGCATACTTGTGTGTGAGAGTGGTAGTAGCTGTTGGGATCATGCACACAGTAATATATATAGGGAGAGATATTTTTTAGCTTCGTAAGTGCAGGTTTTCCCTTCATCAGCTCTCTTTTGTCCAAATCATAATCATGCAAAATTACTGGTAGTGAGAGCTCTTGTGACTGGCACCCGTGGAGTCATTTATAATGTTGGAAACAGCTAAGCCATGTTCCTAATTGACACTCTAAGTCAGGATTGCCTTGGGATCTATCACTGTCACTTGGTTGTCACCCAGAGTCAAATGTAGTGTGCATTTTAAATGTCATGGCTATGTATGCCGTTTCTCATGTTTTGGCCAAGCAGCAAGCACATGTTTGAATTCATCACGTTTCACAACAATACATTCAGACTTTCAGATTTGTATTCGGAGTCTGAGTGAATTCCCTTGCAACTAAACAAAACATTCTTACAGAGACCAAGGATGTTACCTTAAAGCAAATGGATCCTCAGTTTTATTTGGAGATGGACCATTCATCCATGCAAATTCTTATTTAAACTATACGGTTCAAATTTTGAAATAAAAACTTTATAATTGCTTCATCAGATATTATGAACTACTGAAAGAAATTTACTAAGTATAGATAGAATGGGACTATTCTAAAACTATAGCCAAAATTCAATTGTCATACATAACACGTTGTAAAATAATACAGATTACATCAGAAAATAAACAAGTGCATAAAGATAGCACACGCTAAGTATGAAGTTGCCATATTTATGCATCACAAACTCTCCCATGTTTACCTGCTCATTAATTCTGGATTCTAAAACATAATATCATATAAACTATTCAGTACTTTTGGAGGCTGAGACAAGAGGATTGCTTGAGCCCAGGAATTTGAGGCTAGCCTGGGAAACATACCAAGACCTCATCTCTACAAAAAATAAAAATAAAAACATCAATCATGTGGTGTGCTATCATCCCAGATACACGGGAGGCTGATGTGGGAGGATCACCTCAGTCCAGGAGGCCTAGACTGCAATGAGTCGTGATCCTACCACTGCACTACAGCCTGGGTGACAGTGAAATCCTGACTCAAAAAAAAAAAAAAAAAGAGTCTCTCAGGTGCTCCAACTGTTCTACCCACAAGCTGTCAAGTGTTTATTGGACTGATGCACTGAACTCCAGAAATAGGTACTTTTGAAAGGTCAGAATCTCCTCTCCTTTGCTCTCTCTTGTATAAATATATGACATAGTTATAGAAAGATATATAACATACATCCACATGAATGTATATAAATGTATATACATGTATATGAATGTATTTTTATACATTTATATGATTTTGATGATACGTATACAAATATGTGATCTATTTATATAAATATATGCATTTTGTAGCTATATAAATATATGTGATATGTTCAAATAAATATAAAAAGAAATATAAATTAGATACAGAGATAGCCCTATAAAACAAACATTATATAAATGCTCAAGAAATTAAAAACTTTTTATAATAAATAGGGAAGGTTCATATTTGTAGGCATCACAATATCTAAACATTCGGTGACATATAGTTGAAATATCATGTCTACCTTAGCAAATGAAAATGCAAAAAAAAAAGAAAATTCAAAACCATGACGGCTTTTGTGTCCTGGTTATGCACTGTAGACTGGGAAGATGGTCCTGATCCCTCAAAATAAGGACCAAGGATTCTGAGGACTGCTAAACCTTACACAAGAGCTAACAAAAAAGATCAGTTGAAAAAGCTTGACAATATGGTTTTCAGCTTAAATCTGGACATAGGTGGCCGTACCATAAAACTTTACCCAATTCTCCTCTCAGAAGAATGTAGAAACTCCCTTGACTTTGAAGCCTTCTTTTTAAACTATATTTTAACTATTTTGTAAATTTGGTTTTAAGCTAAGTAAATGGTTTCAGAGTAACAATATATCTTAAATGTCATTTCTTTCCTTGAAAATATGTATTGATAATAAATGATTTTTTTAAGAAGACCATCACTATTCACAATTACATGAAAAAACAGATTCATTTATTCAACAATACTTATCAAATGACTTCTATGTGCTAGATATTATTTAGGCATTTGGGATATAGATTGAATTAAATATTTTAAATATGCAAGGATTCCTGCCCTCACATTAGCTTATACTTCAGTAAGAAAGATAGATAATAAATAATAATCAGGTGGCGCATGTAGGATCACACCCATAATCTAGTACTTTTGGAGGCCAAGGCTGGAGTATTGCTTGAGCCAGGAGTTTGAGACCAGCCTAAGTAATATAGTGAGACCTCATTTGTACAAAATTTTTTTTTTTTAAATAGCCTGGCATGGTGGCATGGGTCTGTAGTCCCAGCTACTTGGGAGGCTGAGACAGAAGAATCATCCCAGGAGGTTGAGGCTGTGGTGAGCCATGGTTGTGCCTCTGCACTCTAGCCTGGGTGGCAGAGTGAGACTCTGACTCAAAAGAAAACAACAACAGCAAAAACCAATAATCATAAAGAGTAAGTAAAATTAGGTTAAAATGTGATAAATGCCATGGAGAAAAGAAAATTTTAGGACAAGTTCAAGGCTATTGGGAGCGAGGAATAGAGAGACTGCTCATTTAACGTCAGTCAAGGTGATAACCAAAGAGAGGCAATTAGGAAGCTTTGCCATGTGTAAATAGCTACACAAATTTGGCACGTATAACAATTCACAGGCTTTTGGTTAACAAAGAATTCATGGAAATCATGGCTGAAGCAACAGCTTTTAAACTATTTCATGTGCATAATTCCAAACTAGAAAACTGAAGCATGTTTCCAGAATATAAAGGCGTTTTTTTTTTAAAGTAAGAAAACTGTAGCAAGTGACTATTCTAAACTGTCCCCAAAATAGGAACCCAAGAACAGACTGCTGTGCTATTTCTCTAAGAAAGCTGACTACTATTATACCCCCAAACTCATATGCCAGCTGAGAAAATGTATGTTGGTAGAAAAAAATGTATATTTTTTTTAGCAAATTAAATGCTTAGCAAGCACCCCTGGAAAAACCTGTCTTTGTTTTCTTTAGAAATGTCTTCGCTAAATAAGAAGGCTCAATGCTATAATGCAGAGGAAACCTCAGAATTAAATTTAAGGTTCTTATTGAAGATATCTTCTGAAGATGCCACTTAATACAGGCTTAACCAATTGCTTTATACTGAAAGCTCGTTGATACAATTGAATGACTTTCTCTCTCCAAAGCAACCATCAACTGCTTAAATCAATACTGAGGAAATCACTCTGTACAATACCACCTGGGCTACAGAGGGGTAATTTTCCAATTGTAGAACCATACATTAAACACCCTACAGGAAATATACACCAAGTGCCAAGCATACATCAAAAAATCTGTCCCGGATTGGAGGACTTAACAGATCGAAGAAATGAACTTTCAACTCTGCGTTAAATTCTGAAGAAACTCACCAGCACACAACATGGCAAAAAAAAAAAAAAAAAAAAAAAAATTAAAGAGAACGTGGGAAAAAAAAAACGTGCATATATAATAGGCCAATGAAAACCCATAAGCTTAGTGTGACTGATGGGAATAAGTATGATTTTTTACAGTTTAAAAATGTCAA